>CAUYSK010088075.1:0-18002 GCA_963575035.1 Avahi laniger | reverse complement strand
TATTTAAGAAGTTATTACACTATTTTATGGTAGAGAATATTTTAGTGACAAATTGTATATAAAGAAATGTAAAACATACTTATCCCATTCTGAATAGTCCCTTGGAATTTTCTTTTTAGCTGGTCTACTTTTAGAATATTTTTCCTAAAAAGAATAAAATCATATTTTATGAGACATATTTAATCTAAGATCAGCAGGTTTTATTGTAAATGCAATGTAAAGTATTGAATTAAGATATACAAATGGAAAGGATGAGAAAAACAGGTACCCTTGAAGTTATAACAACTTGAATATTATAATTATTAACATAATAATATATAATAGATTTAAAAAAGGATTTTAGGTTTATAGTTAATTCTGGGGACAATCTACAGGCTTTTAAGTATATACATAAAATTTTAACACTTACATGTGTAAATGTATAATAAAAAAGTACTAAATTCTGATTCATTCTTTTGAAACCTGGCATTGGAGAAACAATAACTTCTTTGCTGTGTGTGTTAGTGTTTTGTTTGCAATGACAGTCACCTGACTTGGACTTTAATTAAAAAGAATAAATTATCAGCTGATATAACCAAAGTGATGAAAGAACAGAGGTGCTGCTGGATAAAGGAATTCCTGTGCCTTTTCTCCAGCTCTCCCTCTCCCCCATCCCTAGTCTCTGCTCCTCTGTCTATTGATTTCATTTTCTCCTGTGGCTACTTGCTTTCTCCATATGGCAGAAAACATAACCACAAGAAGTCTGGGATTATAACCTCACAGGCCTCCCAATCAAAGAAGAAAAAGAGGTGACTCTTCTCTCTGTCTTCGGTGAGAGAAATCCCAGGGAAGGACTCTGATTGGCCACCTTGAGTCACATGCCCATCCCTGATCAATCACTAGCTTGGTGCTAAGTGGCCCCAAACTAGGTCACGTACCCACTGCTGTAGACAGAGGGCAGGTTCTTCACTAGAAGGGACTGGTAGAAACACAAACAATAGCCCTTATACTCACAAATAGTCTTCCAGAAAGAGTATAATTTGATGCTTGATAAGTATTAAGATATATTAACTTAAAATATATATACATATACATATAGTCTGAAGAAAGGGAAGTATAGCTGAATTTATAATAATAAAATAAAGTAGGTACTGATTTTTTTTAAACTATTTATATATCTTCACTATCATTTGGTTTGTGTTTGCTAATAGATGACTTAGCAATGTATTTTTTAATAAGAACTGTATAAACTGCATGAAGGGGTATTATGCACTCCTTACAGGCTCAATAAGAATCACTTGATGTTTGAACTTTATTTTCTGCCTTATAAGACAATGTTCTCAATGGTAAGATGGTGTTATGGGTTGAACTCTGTCTCCTAAAATGATTTGGTAAAGTCCTAACCCCTGGTACCTGTGAATGAGACCTTATTTGAAAATAAGATCTTTGGAGGTGCAATCAAGTTAAGATGAGGTCATTAGGATCCAATATGACATGTCCTTAGTAAAAAGAGAAAAAGAGATTCACATAGAGGGAAGATGGCCACATGAAGATGAAAACAAAGATTAGAGTCATGTTGCCACAAGCCAAGGAACACAGGCGCTACCAGAAGCTGAAAGAGATAAGGAAGGATCTTCCCCTGCAGGTTTCAGAGGGAGCATATCCTGCCAATACCTTGATTTTGGACTTCCAGCCTCCAGAACTGTGAAAGAATAAATTTCTGTTGTTTTAAAGGTTAAAATTTCAACCATTTTGTGTTACTCTGTTACAGCAGCCCTAGGAAACTAATACAGATGGTATAGCTTAGTTTTAAAAGGGCACTGATTAGAAATCAGAGGTATTTAATATTGATATGTGACTCTCAATACCTACCTGTGACAAAAAATATCCCCCTTAAGAGATAAAAAAAATGAACATGAATCGACTTGATTGTTTAATCATTTCACAAGGTATAGCTATATGAAAACATCATGTTGTATACCATGACTATATACAATTTTTATTTTTCAATTATAACTGAATAAAGAAGAAAAAATTTTTTAATAAAATAATGAACGTGGATTAATATGAGTCTCAAGACATGGACACAGGTGTATGGGATAAAATATAATGTATGCTTTATACATTATATAAATATATACACGTATATATACATATATATTTACATATGTATATACACACGTACATATTTTTTTAGACAGGGTCTTACTCTGTTGCCTGGGCTAGAGTGCAGTGGTGTCACTACAGCTCATTATAACCTCAAACTTCTGGGCTCAAGAGATTCTCCAGCCTCAGCCTCCCAAGTAGCTGAGACTACAGTCCCGCCACCACGCCCAGCTAATTTTTCTACTTTCTGTAGCGACCGGGTCTTGCTATGTTGCCCAGGCTGGTCTCAAACTCTTGGACTCAAGTGATCCTCTTACCCCGGCCTCCCAAAGTGCTGGGATTACAGGTGTGAGCCACCACACTGGCCTGTATCTTTATATTATAAGAAGACAATGCTCCCTGACTGAAAGATTAAGACATGTGCCCCTTCTACATACTCCCATAGCACTCTATGTTCCCTGTCATAATGCATAACATATTACATTGGTGGGGCTCAAACTTTTGGTACTGTGACATTCTCAACTCCTGAAAATTATTGGTCATCTGGAGTTATGCAGATCTTCCAAATATTCACACATTTCATTTATAATTTAAAAGAATCACATTTGTTAATGCAGGAGCTCATCAGAAAAGTCTTTCAAATATGTTAAATAAAATTTATAGGAGGTCATTAATTTGGACTGAGCTCCTGCATTAGGCCCCAATAGACTAAACCAGAATGGAGTCACTCATGCTAAAGTACCGCATTATCAAACCAAAACTAAGTTGTTTATGTGACCAGAGAAATCAGAAGAGAAAGATAACAGCCAAATCCCCTAATAGGCCAGTTTTAGCCAGCATGATAAGGAAGTCCCCTTTGCTTTCACCCATACAAGGAAAGTAACCTGAAGTAACCTGATATTAAATAATCTACTTTTTGTATTCCTTGTTCCTGCTCAAACTACCTTATAAAAAACAATTGTTCTGTTGTGGCCACCAGAGCACATTTTCTACATTTTTAGAGGAAATGCCACCTGATGCATGAATTACTAACAAAACCAATTAGATCTTTAAAATAAATTTGTTATAATTTTGTCCTTTAACAAGTACCCCCTCTAAGGGGATATTTTTTGTCACAAGCAGGCATTTGAGAAACGCATATAAATATTAAAACCTTAATTTGCAGTTGAAAGCTCAGATTTTCTCATTGGCAACAAATACTCAGTTGTTTTCCTTAATGTGACAGGCCCACTTCCATTCATTTTCAACAAAATTTCTGCCAAAAACCTAAGTGTGAATAACCATAGTTTGTCTGTCAGCCACTCTTACAAGCAAAAACTGTGTTCCAGGAAAAAGTGAAGAGTCAGCTGACAAGTGCTTTTCTGAGATAACCATCACATTTTCACCATGCCATGAGGTGCTTTCTGCACACTTCCCACTTGGTCACACGAAATGCTAAAAAGCCACGTCCTTGAGGCTCACAATCTAACAAAGTAAATATTTTATTGTTTTATCAAAGGCATTTTTAGGTAAAGTTGAAATATTTTTTACTGTATGTGTTAGGACAGTTTGCTGTTGCTGCCTTGATTCATTTAGTGACCAGCGGTGTTATCCTCGGTGCAAATGTCAACACAGTGAAAAAGACAAAGCGTAGTCTTAACTTAAACAGAGCATTGACTTTGCAGACCCCCTGGAAGGATCTCTGGAATTCAAGGGTCCCCAGACCATACTTTGAGAACCACTGTATCACTAGCCTATCTACTCCACTGGACTATAAGCTCCCAGAGGGCAAAGACTATTATTCATTGTTACATGTTCAGGGCATAGACTTAGCACATAGTGGGTATTCAATAAAAATATGAAGTCATTGATTACAGACGGTGACATCCTCATCATATACTGTGCACCTCTGTTACCTGAGTAATTCCTAATGGAGAGTAAAAAGATCCAGGAAGGTCAATTATCAGAGAGCAGAGTGATGAAGGGCTATTGATGTTTTTAAAATAAAATTGAGGACTCAAAGAAAAGACAAGAATAATAACTTTCGTTCTAAATTAACCTAGAATGAAAAGACTTGGGGAGCCATCCTGTCAGAAATAACAAGGTCAGATGGATGCCAGGAAGCCCAGTTTCAATCTGAAGTTAAGTAGAATGGACCCGGAATTCCAACGGGCCCCTTCTCTATGGAACCCATGGGTTAAAAAGAGAGATCTATGTGACAAAATAGGGACCAACCACAGAGAAATGGGGATACAGGAAAAAACATACACCAAACAGAGGAATTACATGTATAAGTGCTTAAAAGTATCTGTTTCATATTTTAAATGCATACTTAATTAAATTATATAAGATATGTCCTCTGTACCTCTATTGTACCTTGAAGAACACCATGGGACCCTGAAATTCTCACACACTGAATTAGACCTTATGTGTCATCAAAACTGGTCAGAGTAGAAGAGACAGGATATCAAAATAAAAAGGAAGAGAGAAGAAAGGAGGAGGAGGAGGAGAAGAAGAAAGGCAGTAAACCCAAGATGCACGTTTGATCTCCAAGTGATGAGATACAGCCTATTGAAGGTGATAATACACAGCCAGCTGGAAAAACTCCTCGACTCTCCTGGAGGACATCACATTTTGGCTCTGCGATTAAACTGAGACAGCCCCGTAATAAACAACAACAATCTTCTCTCCCTACCACCCATACCCCACCCACATCAAAAAGGCCTACCTTGCCAACATGAGGACAGCCATGTGAACCACGAACTGGAGGCAAATTATCTTCCGTAGCTGGAAATGTTTCAGTTTCATAAAAGTGCATTTCATTTTCTTCTTTTTTGATTTCTGATACCCAACTCTGAGAGGAATACAGAAAAAGAAGGTAAATATATAGTTTGAAATAATTAACCAGGCATAAGAAACAGTTGGCCCTTGAACAATACAAGTTTGAATTGCACAGAACCACTTATGTGTGGATTTTTATAATAAAAATACAGGAAAAAATTTTGGAAATTTGTGATAATTTGAAAAGACTCACAGAGGAACTAGAAATATCCAAAAAAATTTTGCCAGGAATATCACAAATGCATAAAATATATGTAGATAGTAGTCTATTTTATCATTGACTGCCATAAAATACACACAAATTATAAAAAGTTAAAATTTATAAAAACTTATGCACACACGTATAGACCTTACATGGCACCATTTGCAGTGGAGAGAAATGCAAACAAAGACATAGTATTAAATTATAACTGCAGAAAATTAACTGAAGCTCATACTGTACTACTGTAATAATTTCGTAGCCACCTCCTGTTGCTATTCTGGTGAGCTCATGTGTTGCCAATATCGTCTTCAAATGCTGTGTGATGCTAATCACCTGCATGTGAGCAGTTCGTCTTTCTAGTAAATTGTGCATTGCAGTCCAAAGTGATCTCTCACAGATCTTCTGTCTTTTTCACTGTGTTTAGTGGAATACTGTAAACCTTGAATAACACCATGGGATCCATACAAAGTGCCACTAGTGATGCTGGAAGTGCTCCCAAGAAGCAGAGAATAGTCATGACATTACAAGAAAAAGCTGAATTGCTCACTATGTACCATAGATTGAGCTCTGCAGCTGCAGCTGCCCACCATTTCAAGATAAACAAAACCAGTGCAAGGACCCTTGTAAAAAAAGAAAAGGAAATTTAAGAAGCTGTCACTGCAGCTATGCCAGCAGCTGCTTGCACTTTTTGCAAAATACCTTTTTATCTCTCATATTGAAAATGCAGCTTTTATGTGGGTGCAGGACAGCTATAAGGAAGGCATTCCTAGATACAGACTCTAGTATGATACAGGAAAAAGCAAAGTCTTTATACGACTACTTAAAGGAAAGGGAAGGTGAAGGACCTAAAGCTGGAGAATGTAATGCCAACGAAGGATGGTTTGATAATTTTAGGAAGAGGTTTGGTTTAAAAAACATCAAGAGAACAAGAGAAGCAGCTTCTGTCCACCAAGAGGTGGGAGACTTGTTCCCAGATACCATTAAGAAAAATCACTGAGGAGAAAGAATATCTGCCTGAACATGTTTTTAATGAAAAAAAAGTGCTCTATTCTAGGGAAAAAAATGCCACAAATAACATTTATCAGTAAGGAAGAGAAGCAAGCACCAGGATTTAAGGCAGGAAGGGATAGGTTAACTGTACTGTTTTCTGCAAATGTAGTCAGGTTTCTGATCAGGACTTCCCTTACCCATAAAGCTGCTAACCCTGGAGGATTGGAGGCAAAGGATAAATGCCAGCTGCCAGTCTTCTGGTTGTACAAGGAGACCTGGACAAGAAGGATACCTTTTCTGGATTGGTTTCTCTGATGCTTTGTTCCTGAAGTCAGGAAGTTCCTCGCTAGTAAAGGACAGCCTTTTTAAAGTTCTTTTGAAATTGGACAATGCCCTTGACCACCCAGAACCCCACGAGTTCAACACCAAAGGCTGGTCTACTTGCCCGTAAACACAACATCACTATTTCAGTCTCAAGATCAAGGGGTCATAAAGACCTTTAAGGTTCATTACACAGGGTACTCTATGGAAATGATTGTCAATGCTATGGAAGGTAACCTTAACAGAGAGATTATCATGAAAATATGGAAAGATTACACCATTGAAGATGCCATCATTGTTACAGAAAAGGCCAGTAGCCCCAGCTACTTGGGAGGCTGAGGTAGGAGGCTCGCTTGAACCCAGGAGTTAAGGCTGTAGTTCACTATGACTGCACCTGTGAATAGCCACAGAACTCAAGACTGGCAATATAGTGAGATGCCATCTCTTTAAAACGAAAAAACATTTTTTTTTTAATTTCAGGAAAGAAAAAGCTGTGAAAGCCATCAAGCCCAAAACAATAAATTGCTGCTGGAGAAAACTGTGTCCAGATATTGTGCAGGACTTCACAGGATTTATAACCAAGGAAATCAAGGAAATCATGAAAGAGATTGTGGATATGGCCAAAGAAAAGGTATGTGTGGGAGGGTGAGGGTTTTAAGATATGGATCTTGGAGAAATTCAAGAGCGAATAGACACCAACCAGAGGAATTAACAGATGACTTGATGGAGATGAGTGCTTCCAAACTAGTGCCAGATAATGGGGACAAAGACATAGAAGCAGTGCCAAAACACAAATTGACACTAGGTGATCTGGCAGAAGGGTTCTGATTTTTCAAGACTGCTTTTGACTTCTTTTATGACATGGACTCTTCCATGATAAGAACACTAAAACTAAAGGAAATGGTGGAAGAAGGATTGGTACCACATAGGAACATTTCTAGGGAAAGGAAAAACAAAAAAGTTGGACAGAAATTACAATGTACCTCTGTAAAGTCACACCAAGTGTACCTGCCTCTGTTGCCTCTCCTTCCACCTCCTCCATCCCTGCCACCCCGGAGAAAGCAAGACTGACTCCTCCTCTTCTTCCTCCCCCTCAGACTACTCGACGTGAAGACAGTGAGGATGAAGACCTTTAGGATGAGCCACTTCTACTTGATGAATAGTAAATACCTTTTCTTTTACTTAAGATTTCCTTAATAACATTTTCTTTTCTCTAGCTTACTTTATCTAAGAATACAGTATATGATACATATAACATACAAATATGTGCTAATTGGTAAGGCTTCTGGTCAACAATAGGCTATTAGTAGTTAAGTTTTGGGGAAGTCAAAAGTTGTATGTGAATTTTTGACTGCAGGAGATTTGGTACCCCTTACCCCCAACATTGTTCAAGGGTCATATCATAGTTTCCTATGGGCCAATTTTTTAGGTGGCAATGTGATCATGCCATTCTATCTGGAATGCCCTTCCTGCTTTTTATTTTAAATTGTGGTAAATACACATAAAATTTACCATCTTAACTATTTAGAAATTTAGAAATGGTTAAGGTGGTAAATTTTATGTTATATGTATTTTACCACAGTGAAGAAACAATAAAATTTCATAACTGGAGTGACTTAGAATAAGCAAAAATTGAAATAAAAAAAATAAACATTTACAACAGCATAACATATGTGAAGTACTTAGGAATAAATTTAATAAAAACATGCAAGAACTATACATGAAAAACTATCAGCTGTAAAAAATTAAAGAAGACCTAGGTGAATAGAGAAACATACAATGTTCATGAATCAGAAACCTCAACATCGTTAAGATGTCGGTTCTTCCAAAATTGATCCACAAATTCAACACAGCCCCAACTCAAACACAGAAAGTTACTTTGTGGAAATGGATAAGCAAAGGACCTAGAATTGCCAAAACAACTTTGAAAAAGAAGGACAAAGCAGAAGGACTTGTACTACCTGATTTCAAGACTTAATATAAAACTATTGCAATCATGACAACGGGGTTCTGGAGTAAAGATAGACACTTAGAATAATGAAACAATAGAGGAAGTCAGAAATAAACTCACATACATGGTCAATTGATTTTTTAAAATTGTTTTTTAGAGATGGGGTCTCCCTACATTTTTCAGGCTAGAGTTAAGTGGCTATTCACAGGTGCAATAATAGTGAACTACAGCCTCAAACTCCTGGGCTCAAATGATCCTCTTGCCTCAGCCTCCCAAGTAGCTGGGGACTATAAGCACATGCTACCATGCCCAATATTGGTCAATTGATTTTTGACAGTGGTATCAAGAAGTTCAATGGGAAAAGGATAATCTCTCATTAAAGGGTGCTTGAACACTTAAAGATCATATATTAGAGACCTAAATATAAGAGTTAAAACTATAAACTTTCTAGAAGAAAACTTAGGGATACTGGATTAGACAAAGATTTCTTAAATAGAACACGAAAGCTCAAACAATAAAAGAAAAATTGATGTAATCTAAATTTAAAACTTTGCTCTTACTGTTAAAAAAATAAAAAGGCAAATTTAAAACTTTGCTCTTCTGTTAAAACGGGCATTCTTATACACTGCTGGTGGGAGAGGATGAAGGCATAACTTTTCTGAGAACATAGAAATCTAATTCAAAAGACTTAAAAATATTCAAATTCTTTCATCAAGCAATTTGAATTCTAATAATTTATTCTGAGGAAATAACCAGAGAGGTGTAAAAAAATTATGAATAAACATGTTTTTCCTTTAGGGCTTCTCAGGGAAAAAAAAAACCATTTATATGGCACTATTTATTGAAGCTGATTCAATTACGATTCTTTTATAGGATGGGACATTATTTAGCCAGTTAAAATCCACACGTGAATGTATGTGTGCACACACAAATTCACAGTTTATACCAGAAGAACCTGGGTATAAGAAGCAACCAATACTACCTAAGTAAATACCACGAAAAGCCCTTTACCGACAAACAAGAAGCCTAGGATTTCAGGTAACTGAGGTAGACATATACACAATATCACGACAGTATCTATCAAAAACTGGTGTTACTTTATACCTTTATATCACCATCAATTTTTTCCCATTCTTCTGCTGTAAAACTGGATGCTGTAGCTGCCGGTTTATCTTTCCTCAAAGCTCTACTTGCAGGAGCCAAGCCTTGAAGGCGCTTTTCACAAAACTCTGTAAGTTCTGGATAATATCCTTCCTCACCAGATCTTTTAAAAAAAATCATAATTTTACAGTTAGCACATTATTCAGAGATCATCTAGACTAGTGGGTTGCAAGCTCGATTCCACAAAGCCCAGGGGTTCTGCAGAGATCTCAAGGGCTGCACAAGGCCGAAGGCTGGGCTGCTGGCTTCCCACGCTCTTTCCTCAGCCAGTATATCCTCCATGTTATCTGCTAATCTATGGAGTGATGCAACAAAGAAAACAAGGAACTCCAAAGAAACCAATTTCCATCACATGCTTTAAAAGTGGAATAAATAACATTTTCTCTCCTCTTTAACACACATATGTTCATTTTGTACATGAGGTTATTTTAAACTTATAAATGCAAATTCAATATTAGAGACTGACAGAGAGAATTTGGACTTCTTTTTCAAAGAAGAGTTTCTGTTCACAGTTCAGTTTTGTTTTCTTTTTCCACAGGGATAGGAAGAAAATGGCAGAGAAGCAGCTTAGACAAAATACCCCTAAATTCAACCACTGAAGGAAGAGAATTGCTTCCTTAGAGAGGTAAATGGAGTCATGTGTTCTTTTTTGTTTGTTTTTTAGGAAAATCAATCTTTTTCCATTCTCTTGTAAGTCTGTTCACTCTTAAATTTCTAGGAAAATATAAATAAGTCCCATTTCCAAATTAAATTTTGAAAAACAATTCCAAGTCAATACAATTTAATTTAATTAGGCTATTGATAGAATTTCATGGAACCAACTCTTTCATCCCATAAACTTTACATTTTTTTAATCAGCCCTTGACCAAATATACATGAGCAATATAGTCTGCTGAGACAAGGGAAAACAGTGATAGGATTTTTCATCTTTCCATTACAGAAATGATGGGGTTATTATATCAACTATGGCTGGGGACAAGCAGGAAGGACAGGAGGCTAAAGGTGATGAAAGAGAAAAGGTAGAGAACACAGTGACAGAGAAGAAGTTCAGAGGAAAGAAAAGAGGTGTCACAGGTTGGTACCCCACAGGGCAGTGTTTATTGAAGTGGGTTCCTGTCAGGCTGCTTGTTAAAACACATGTTCCAGGGCTCTACCCTAGATTTCCTGAAGCAGAGTCTCTGGGAATAGGGCCCTCAAATTTTCATCTTTAATAACTATATTTGATGCATATTAAACTTTAACAATCATCACCATGGGGTTCTTCCTTGAAAAGGCCCTCATCCCCTACGTTCTAATATTATATTCAGGCCTCTGCACCATCCTCCACGAGATTAGTTTGTAGTGAGTCATCCTCCTTTGCTGTCAGATGATATGAGGTGGGAAAGTGCCAAAGAACTTTATCAGCACAGGCTGGTGAGGTAACCTTACCTACTAATGGCTACTTTCACAGCTACTTTACTTTTTCCTAGGAGATGTGGAAGCAGCAAGAAAAATGCACTCTTGGATGCTAATTAGCCTAAGTCTCCTGCTGAAAGCAGACCTAGACAGAATTCTCCAAACTATTTAACAACCAGAGGATCAAACCCACTACTTTGGAACCTACCATACATGGGCAAAAACAACAATCTTAATATTTGAAAATTTTCTCCACTATTTCTTTTTTTTTTCCTTGGCTTAAATAATCGAAATTTATTTTCTCACAGTTCTGGAGGATGGAGGTCCATGATCAGGTGTAGAGGGGCTGGTTTCTCCTGAGGTCTTTCCTCCTGGCTTGCAGATGCCAGCACTTCTTGCTGCGTCCTCACGTGGTCTTTTCTCTGTGTACCCCTTCTCCAATGTTTCTAATGTAGCTTTCACTTTTAGAAGGCAACAAGATATTTAAATTGGCACACTGAAACATGAAATGGTTTTGAAATGCTTACCTGAGCACACAGAGAATTTTTTCCAGGTGTTTAACATCCGAACATTTTTTAATATACTTGAAATCCAAATGTTCAATGGGAATTTTAAATGTTTTTGTTGTTCCAAAGCCCCACAGTGATGGACATTCTTTGGCAGTCATGGCTGAAACGCAGTATAGAAAACAATCACAAACCTAATATATATAATAATACCCAATTTGGATAGTAATAACTACCTAGATACTTCTGTAGAAAAGGAGGTGGAGTGTTTTTTCAAGAAGGAAGACTACGGTATTCTCTCTCCCTGATAACAATAGTTAATATTTATGAAATTAAATTACTGTGTGTCATGTATGAATTATCTCAATTAATCGTCACTTAAAGAAAGCTGGAATACAATGACAAAGCAAGTTTTGATGCTATAACTGCTTTTTAAGGTATCTTTTAATATTGATTTTGAACAACCTGCTTCTACTTTAGCTGTTTGTTAACATCCCAGTTGTCCTTTGTGATTGAGCACAAACATAAATAACATCCCTTTTTTCTGGGTTTGGTTTTTTTTTCTGAGATGAGGTCTTGTTGTACTGCCTAGGCTGGTCTTACACTCCTGGGCTCAAGTGATCCTCCTGCCTCAGCCTCCCAAGTAGCTGGGACTACCTATAGGCATGAGCCACAGTGCCCAGCCCTTTCTGTAACTTTCCTTCACATTGCCCTCTTTCCCACTTCCTGCCTCCTTACACCCCCTCCCACTCACTGCCATCAACGAACAGCTCCCAGAACTGTGTTCTAACAGCACTCTATACAGACCTCCCTCATAGCATGTAACACATATTTTAATGTATCTTTGTGTTCCCTTCTAGACTGTGAGAGATCTTACTTTATTCATCCTCATAGCTCCAGGACTAACATAATAAATAGTGCCTTATATCCCTTAAGAAACTCTTGCTGAATTGAATTGAATTGGAAATAAGGAGACCTTGGAGAGTTTTACTCTAATGATACTGCTGCTAATGATGATGATAATAACAGCAACAAATACTTAAGTAGTGCTTAATGCATGCTGGGCACCATTCTAAGTGCTTTACATAGATTACTTCCTTTAATCCTTCAACTACTATCAGGTAGGTTTTATTTTAAGTAGAGAGTAGTGATAACAGTCAATATTTGTGGAGTTAAATTACCATGTGCCATAGATGGCACACTTAATCTTCAAAACCACTCTCATAAAAGATATTAATAATTATTCCCATTTTACAGATGAGAAAGTTGACAAGTGAACTGAAGATATGAATCTCAGGAGGCTAACTACTGAGCCTATATAGTTAATCACTGTAATAATACCAGTGCTTTTCAAACTGCAGGTAGCAACCCATGAAATCAAGTTAGCGAGTTGCAATCAGCATTATTTTATGAGATAGAGTAGAATAAAAAAATAGATTACCTAGCATATAACATTAAAGTAAATATTGTTTTATAAAAACTTTTATTTCATGTCTATATAAATGAAAATTATGTGTGTATATAAATGCACAAGGTTGCAAAATAAACTATATTTCTTAGTGTGAGTCACTGCCAAGTTTAAAAAAAAAAAAAACACTGCACTAGAATCTATTGGGTGGTAATTTTAAAAACAAGAAGGAGCAATGGGTCTAATTCATGTAAGTGTATTCCTTTCAGCATGACTGCCCTCTGGAAAACTGATCATATTTCAGACCTCTCCAGAAAATAAGGACACTCTGTCAGCTTCTCCTCCATATTCCTGCTGGCTTTGATTTGGGTCTAGAATATATAATAGATGACAATTCTTCAGCTTTCTGATGAGATCCAGCTGAGAAATTAGATGTGGCTTTCACACCATACCTGCAGGGCCCATTGATGAATGGCTCCCATCACAAGAATAACCTTAAGGGCAGAAGTTACAAGAAGGCAAGATGAAGAACTTTTAAATTATTGATGCTGCCCAGAATAGAATGGGTTGCCTTAGGAGAATTTTTTCTCCAACAAGCTGGAGAATTATTGGTTGGAGAGATTTTTCATGTAATGGGATTAAAATAGATTACCTGGAATTGAAGGTATCTTGCAACCCCTGAGATTTTATGATTTGAATAAAGTATAAAAAGCATATGAAAAAGCCATCTATTATCTAATCAAATGAATTTCATTCTGAACACTATTTTAACATTTCTGAGAATCCTTTCTGAAAACTATTACGCTTTTATTTTTTTCTGTAGGATACACATCCTCAAGATCACTAAATGTTAATTCTCAAGTTTCGAAAAACAAGTTATATAATACTTTATTTGCTCTGTTTAGAGCTCTTTCACCTCTGTTTGCAAAGTCTTGGTCTCTAATTGGGAAAACTTTTGGTCCTAGGGAGATTTAATTTCTTCTCCATCATCCTGATCCACATCCACTGCGCATATTTTGTAGTCAGTTTATCAGTTTTACCTCCAGTGCACACGGCTAGGGACTAGTAACGCAAAAACCTGGGTCTCTCCCTCCGAGGCACCTTCCTTCCAGCATAGACAGGCCGAGCGCCCCGTGCGGCCGGAGAGCGAAAGGAAATGGCATCCTCCCGCCGTAGCAACGGTTTCTATGTACAGCGCGGCCCGCGGGCTCAGGGGCTGGCCGGGAGCCGGAAGCTCTATCGACAGCCGCAACCGTCGGAAATCGCTCCCACACCCCGGCCTTGGTCACTAGGGCTCACTGCCGCCGGCGGACCCCGCGGACTCCACCATTGCGACCGCGCCCCACCATCCGCCACCGCCCGCCGCGGCCTGGAAAGTCCCCAGTTAGTTTCCCCCGCCCAGGAAGGTCGTTCATTCCGCAGCACGCTCCCTGTCACCTGAGTCCGTCGGTGCCTTTGCTCCTCCACCTCCGCCTTTCACCCCCGCTCCCGCAGGGCGGGACTGCGACCCGAGACGTGTTTTCTTCCTGGCCGGCAGGCGCACGCAAGCATTCACCTGTTCTCAGCCCCGCGCCCGGCGGAGAACCGGCCGCCGCACCGTGGCCCGCGGCGCTGCAGGTGCTGGGGGCGGGGCGGGGCTGTCGCCTAGGCCCGGAGCCGAGCGCCAGGAAGACCTCCGGGGGCGGAGACTAGGCCATCCGCGGGATGACTGGCCGCTCACCGACCTGCCATCCCGCTGATTGGCCTCCCGGGCCTCAGCTTCACCTTCCCCATCTTCGCCCTACTATTTGGGCAGAATCATTGAAGTGCCCTCTCCTTTGAGTTTCAATTTGCTGTAGAATGAGTTAAAACGCTGTCACTATTCTGATATCCTGGAGTTCTGTACTCCCTGCTAGGTAAATTGATTACCTACTCCTACTCGACTATAAAAACGTAATTAAAATTTCAGAGTGCATTGCAACTTAGATTTACTAACCTCTTCCATTTTAAACGAAAGAGTAAATGAAAGCCAAGATTCCCTCTTCCTTTTCATGCCTTCCACATTTTCTGAGTGGTGGTTATGAGTTAGGCACCGTAGTAGGTGCAGGGATACAAAGGTGAATAAGACAATACAATTCGGATAATTAAAACAATAGCGATCATTTGTCAGGAACTTTACTTCAGTTTTCTAAGTTCAGACTAGTGAACACAAAGCACCTAGTACAGTGCCTAGCACTTAACAGTTCAATAAATGTTATTTCTCTTCCCCTTTTGCATTTAAATTACACACTTACAGTTTTTGTGAACAAGCACTTAGTGGTAAAAATTCTAATGCTCAAGCTATGATTAATTATATTATTATTTCCATTGCCTGTGCTGGAGAATGTTAAATCTGCATGCTTTAGACACAGATTCAAACTTTAGAATGTAAAGTCATTTCACGCCTCATTCTAGCAAGCAAACTTCCTCCATAATTATGCTCTAAATACAAAACACTCAGCCTACCATAATTTCACATGACTTTATTTCCAGCATAGGAAGAAATCCTTTAGGTATTTGGGGAATGGTGGTAATTCTACGTGCCCTGTCATTTTCTTTTCACTCACACTTAATGATTTCTTCTGGCTATAATTATGTATACATTTATGCTGAATAAACAAGGATAAAAAGCAATTTGAAAGAAATAGACTATGTAGGCAAATGAAAAGTATCACTGTAGTCTTTACAGAGATAAGAGAAGATATTATATCCAAGAAACAAGGAAATATATATAAAGTGAGGTCTTGTAAGGTCTTATTACACCCAGCTAATAAGTGGCAGTGTGGGTATATGAATCCAATTATACCAAAACTCATACTGTTTACTGAGCTCTTAATTACTAGCCAATTCATCAATAAGTCCTATGGGCTCAACTTCAAAACATATCTCACAACCAGCTACTTCTTACCTGCAACTGCCCTGGCCCAGCCATCATTATCACTGGCCTTAACTGGTTTCCCTGATGCCACTTGTCCCTATACAGTCTATTCCACACAACAGCCTGAGTAATTTTTTGTCTTAAATCAGGTCACTCTCCTGCTTGCTGTCCCAATGTATTCCCATCACAAGACCCTAAGAGTGCTGACCTCTGCCCACCTTTGCAAACTCATCTCCTCTTACTGTCCCCTAGTTCATGAAGTTCTAAGTCATGTGGGCTTCATTCTGAAGTGGGAACAATACAAGCTCACTTTCCATCCCCAAGTTTTTACACAAGCTTTTCCTTCTATTTCAGTAACGTTTTCATTCGTCAGTCATTTGTTATAATAACGACTCCACCTTGGCTAATTTTCTACATAGAAGTTATTCTAAGAGGGGTGGGGACATATGTGTAGGTATGAGGAAGCAATTTGTTTTTATACCTTTTCAGCTACCTCTATACATCACTTATTTCTGATTTCATCCATCTTTGAATTTTTCATAACTCCAGTCTCTCAGAGTCTTTTAAAGTATTGTTATCTTCATGTACTGACTATCAATTCCTCCACTTTGATAATGAAGCCGAAGTTACAAGAAATGAAGTAAACTGGCTAGTCATTGAATAGCAGGGCAGGATTCGAACAAATCTCCATTCAGTGCTTTTCCCATGAACATGGGCATGGTTTTCAGTATGTCCATAGTCAGTTATTAAGGGACAAGTTATGTGCTAACTTTAAGCTCAAGTTTACAAATTTTCATATTGATAAAGCACTATTCAAAATATTTTAAAAGCAATTTTATAGCAATTTTTTCCTTAAAACTGTCCAGGTACGCAAGAGGTAAAATTACGTCCAGTTTATAAATGAAAGGGGCGCAAAGAGGAAAAAGGCTGACTGAAAGCAGTGAGTTCCAGTAATACTTTTTCTGTTAAGTTGCTCTGCCCAGTTAATCAAACAGTATTCATCTAAACTACTGATATACGAAGGACCTATGCTGAAATTAGAGCAGTTAAGAGAACTACATTATCCAATGAGCTGGGGTTTATCTGTTTAGGGGACTGTCATAAAGAGATATCATATATTGGTAATCCCACATCTAAAGAGGTCAAGTTCAAAAGCAAAATCGTAAAATTACGAAAGCCATGGAAAGGAAAACCTGAACCAAGGAAGCACTCTTTAAAAATCTGAGTGTGGCAGCACTTCATATAGCATGTAATAAATTTATAGAAATTAGTATATGAAGATGGTAGTAGAAATACAGGTTTTTTAAAAAAAAAGTCAAGGATAATTTTTTGAATATTGTAGACACAGCTAATAAAACTGGAATATATCTAATCTTTAAAATGAATGTTAGGGCGGCCAACATAACCTTTAACTGTGGAATCTTAGTACAGAAAGAATGTGAGTGTGACCATCAATTCCTATCCCTAAGATCAAGGCAAAAGATTTAAACGTTTATCCAATAATTCAGTGTAAATCAATCCCTATTCTTTTTATATCCTAAAAGCAGAATTGTTGACCTTAATGATTACACCTGGGGAAAACTGTACCTGAATAGCCTGCTTCATCCACTTTTGCTTGGGGTTGATTTTGCCTTACAGAAAGCAATCATTAAAATTTCCCTTCCCTCTTCCAAGATTTAAAAAATAGTCAAGCATTATATAGAAAATACAGGAAGGACTATACCAAATAATAAATTAAAAACTGAACTCAAATGATGTATGCAAATTTAAAGCAAGTGCACTGGTATACTCTGTAAAAAATGACACTAGAGTTTATAAACAGTTGGTGACAAAGAACAGTGGTTTCCAAGGAACTTGCATAATTAGACCTTCAGAGAACTCTAGAAATCTGCACTTTTAAAAAGGACAGCAGATGACTTAGGTTTTGATTAAAAGTGTGGTTTGAGGAAGCACTTTTAACCTTTATTGTGTGTCATATTACATATACAATAAAATTAAAAATCATGTAATTGAACAAAAACTTTACACAAAATATTCATACCTAAATATGGTTTTAAAAACAAAATATGTATATAGTTGTATTCCTAAGTATAGTAGTCCCCCCTTATCCACGGTTTCATTTTCTGTGGTTTCAGTTACTCATGGTCAATCACAGTCCCCAAATAGGTGGGTACAGTACAATATCACATTTTGAGAGAAAGATACCAGTCACGTTCACATAACTTTTATTATAGTATATTGTTATAATTGTTCTATTTTATTAGTTA
>CAUYSK010088074.1:0-24931 GCA_963575035.1 Avahi laniger | reverse complement strand
ATAAGGCCCAAGGGGCAGAGCAGCTTGAATAGTAGCCTGGATCTGTTGTAGAACCTTCTCTTGTCCTGGGCCCCACTCAAAACTAGCAACTTTTAGGGTCACTCAGTAAATGAGCTAGAGTGATACACCCAAATGAGGAATAGGTTGCCTCTAAAGTCCAAATAGGCCTAATAAGTATTGTGTCTCTCTCTTGATTGTAGGAGGCACCAGATGTGACAACTTATCCTCCACCTTTGAAGAGATATCTTGATATGCCCCCTACCACTAGAATCCTAGAAATTTTACTGAGGTAGAAGGCCTCCGAGCTTTAGTCAGATTTATTTTCCATCTTCTGACATGCAAATGTCTTATCAATACTTCTAGAGTAGTTACTACTTCTCACTCACTAGGTCATTTAACATAGTGTCATCAGTGTGATGGACCAATGTGGTATTTTATGGAAGGGTAAGGCAATGAAGATCCCTGTGAACTAAATTATGGCACAAGGCTGAAGAGTTGATATACCACTGAGTTAGGACAATAAAGGTGTATTGTTGGCCTTGCCAGATAAAAGCAAACTGCTTCTGGTTGGTCTTACGAACAGCTAAGAGAAAGAGGTATTTGCCAGATCAATATCCATACCAGGTACCAGAGGATGTATTAATTTCCTCAAACAATAAAATCACATCTGGTGCAACAGTTGCAATTGGATCACCACTTGACTAATCTTACAATAGTCCACCGTCATTCTTAAAGATTCATCTGTCTTCTGCATGAGCCAAATAGGAGAGTTGAATGGGGATGTGGTGGGAATCATCACCCCTGCATTTTTCAAGTCCCTGATGGTGGGCACTAATCTCTGCAATCCTTCCAGGAATGAAGTATTGCTATTTTTTTGAGACAGAGTCTCACTCTGTTGCCCGGGCTACAGTGTCATGGTGTCAGCCTAGCTCACAGCAACCTCAGACTCCTTGGCTCAAGCAATCCCCCTGCCTCAGCCTTCTGAGCAGCTAGGGCTACAGGTGAACACTATCATGCATGGCTAATTTTTTCTATTTTTAGTTGCCTGGCTAATTTTTTTTTTCTATTTTTAGTAGAGCCAGGGTCTCGCTCTTGCTCAGCCTGGTCTCAAACTCCTGACTTCAAGCGATCCTCCTGCCTCAGCCTCCCAGAGTGCTAGGAGGCATGAGCCACCACACCCGGCCCTGAAATGTAGCTTTTGATTAACTATTTTCCTAAGTAGAGGCAGTTCTAATGGCTTCCACCTGACCTTTCCCATCATCATTGTCCTTACTCCACAGGTAAGGTAATCAATGTAGGGATTCTGCCACATGCTTAGTATGTCTATTCCAATTATATATTCTGGAACCAGGTAAATACTCACAGGATGGGTTTGGGGACCCACAGGAACCATTGTGAGATGGATCTGAGCTAAAATTCCATTCATCACCTGACTTCCATAAGCCCCTACTCTGACTGGAGAGCCATAGTGATATTTTCAGTTTCCTGTAATCAGTGTCAGTTAAGAGCCAGTGTCCAATAGTCCCCAAAAGGTCTGATTATTTTTTCCCCAGTGCACAATAACCCCAGTAAAAGGCCATAGGTCCTTTGGGGGAAGGATAAGAGAAAGACTAATGCTATACATTTTTGGTAGTGTGCCAGAATTCTTCCTCAAGGAGACCCAGCCTCCCTTTCATTCAAAAGGTTCTGGAGCTATAAACTGGCTCAAGTCTGTATAAGGGAGGAAAAACAATTTTCTCCCACTCTTCATGAGGTCTTAACTGGGATTCCCCATAACAAAAAACAGATTAACAAAAGAAAAACAAACCAGAACTCTAATAATGTGAATTTATATACCTCCTATATATGTAGTAAATAACCCAGATAAATGAGTAAGTCTTTAGAGTAGATCTCAAAGGGGTAGTTTAAGCTTCAGGTTTATATACTGTCATTTGCTGAAACAAACAAATAAGGGTGTTAAAATGAGGTGATCAGAAAAAGTACAGTACACAAGGTTGAGATTTGCTAATTGGATTTAAGTCAATGCCTTCTCCATTGATTAAGAATCTCTAGCGATTTAGTCATCTCTCTCTTCCTCATGCAGAAAGGGAGCCTCCCTTACAAATAGAGTCTCCCTTTATAGATATAAATTTCTCTTACAGAAGAGTAACTTCTACTCTGTTTTCAAATCTTCTCCTGTATCTAGAGTTTCTCAAAATAATCAGTTCAAAATAATCCTTATGCCAAAGAGGCATATTTGGGGTAGCATATTCTGATTTCCTATAGTCATTGTTTTGGGATGGTGAGTCCTGAAACCCAGCATCTGGGAATTGATTAAAGGGCCATGATTCTCTACTTTTATGATTAAAGTTAGACTTTTCTTCACTTAACTTGTAACTTTTCTGCTTATACGAATATGAATTTAGTAAGCTTTCAGTATATTTCACTTCTAAAAATACCATGATTAACTAGCCAGTACCACAGGTGTGAGCAAGTCAGATTATTCTAATTATTGCTTTGACATTTCTGTTCATTATGGTAACTATGCCCACCTTGTCTTTTGCAGATGAATGCCACCAACTGGCCCCTCTCACTCCAGGATCCAATTACTCCAATTGCATTTGGAATGTCTGGTTGAGTTTCTATGGTTCCCACTGTAAAGTCTAGCCTACAGAAAAAAAACCATCACTGAGCTCTTCAAGGATCCTGGGAGTCTTCTGCCAAATTTATTTTTCAAAGTATTGGCAAATACTCCCAATATAGGTGAGCAGGTCTTAACAGACAAATCCACTCCAACATTCCAATTTCTCTAAGCCTTTGAATCTCTTCCTCTACATTAAACGAAGGGCAGTCAGACATTTCCAATTTACTCACAATGAGCCTTTTATCTGGGATCTAGAAAGATTTATTAGTCATCAGTGTATAACAATGTTTCTCAAAGTGTGGTCTTTTTTTTTTCTTTTAGAGATGGGGTCTCACTCTGTCACCCAGGTTGGAGTCAGTAGTGCAATCATAGCTCACTGTAACCTCAAACTCCTGGGCTCAAGCAATACTCCTGCCTCAGCCTCCTGAGTACTGGGTAGCTAGAACTATAGGAATGTGCAACCATGCCCAGCTAATTTAAAAAAAATTGTTTTTAGAGACAGGCCCTCTGCTATATTGCCCAGGCTGGTCTTGAACTCCTAGCCTCAAGCAATTCTCCTGCCTCAGCCTCCCAAAGCCCATCTTTGATCTATGTTTCAGCCAGCCAAACAAACTGTTAGAGCTCTTTCTGACTCCCCAAGCTACAAAGTTAAATGCAGAATCTTTGCTTAGTAAAGGCCCATATAAATAAATTTGGCCTGATCCAACTTTATGTCCTTCCCCCATTATCCCACACCCTTAATATCCATTTCCACGTATGTTCTCTGGATTTCTGCTTGTATAAATTATAAAACTCAAGTAGTTCTCTCAGAGTGTAACACATCTCCTCATGGGTCACACTTTGTATCTCACCTTTAGGGGCCTGCTGGGACTTGAGTTTAAACTTAAGTATCTTATTCAGTCACTTAGCTCCTTGAGTATAGGTCTAGAAGCAAAGAGTGATGGCAGCGTGGTACTGAAAAGAATCAACATTGTTTTGTATGTCAACTGCTTTAGGGAGGCCATCACTATCTCCTCAAGCAATGCAGAGTTAATCCCCTCAGATGGAAGTGAAAAGGTTGATACCACCATGGATGGGGAGGCTATTTCCACTGGAGAGGAGGACACGTCTTCCACTGGCAAAGAAGACTCATCAGAGTGTAGGGGCTTAATATCCCCAACTTCATTAGAGTTTTCCCTCACATGCCCGTCTAAATTTATAGAATCCCATTTTTTCCCAATCAATGTCCTCACTTTAACATCAGACACCCTATGAGACAGGAATTCAACTTGCATTGCAATTCAGCCAATAGAAGGATGAAGTTCTGCCATTGATTTTCAGCTACAGGAAACAAGGCTTTCCTTCAGGGCATATCTACAAGCTATTAGGTTTGTGCAAAAGTAATTGCGGTTTTGGACTGTGAATTTTAAATCATTATAACTAGGTTCAAACACAGCTTTATTAATCAAAATAGGAACCATTACAACCAACATATTTTTGTCAATGAGAAATAAGTTTGTTTATTCCTGTAGAGTAAAAATCCGTGCTTCGGGATTCAATGAACTCTTGGAAAGCATTTTCTTCATCCTGCTGGTTGTGGAAGCGTTTTCCCTGCAAAAAGTTGTCGAGATACTTGAAGAAGTGGTAGTCAGTTGGCGAGAGGTCAGGTGAAATGGCAAATGAGGCAAAACTTCGTAGCCCAATTCATTCAACTTTTGAAGTGTTCATTGTGCAACGTGCGGTGGAGCATTGTCAAGGAGAAGAACTGGGCCCTTTCTGTTGACCAATGCTGGCTGCAGGCACTGCAGTGTTCACTGTATCTCATTGATTTGCTAAGCATACTTCTCAGATGTAATGGTTTTGCCAGGATTCAGAAAGCTGCAGTGGAACAGACCAGCAGCAGACCACCAAACAGTGACTATGACCATTTTTGGTGCAAGTTTGGCTTTGGGAAGTGTTTTGGAGCTTCTTCTTGGTCTAACCACTGAGGTGGTCATTGCTGGTTGTCATATAAAATCCACTTTTCGTTACATGTCACAATCTGATCAAGAAATTATTCATTGTTATTACGTACAATAAGAGAAGACAATACTTCAAAAAGAGGACTTTTTTGACTTTCAGTCAGCTAATGAGGCACCCACTTATAGAGCTTTTTCACCTTTCCAATTTGCTTCAAATGCCAAAATACTATAGAATGATCAACTTGAGGTCTTAGCAGTTCCTGGGCCAAATGCATTGTTGATATTGCGAGTTGTCTCCACTGCTTTACGACCAATTTTGAACTTGAATAAGAAAATCACTTGAATTTGCTTTTTGTCTAACATCATTTCCATAGTCTAAAATAAATATCAAATAAACAGCAAGTAATAAGTCATTAGAAAAAAACAGAAAGTGAGAAATATGTATTAAAATGATGTATAACATAACCACATTTATTTAAGAATGTATTCCAATATCAAACATCAAATTTCAACAATGCTAAAACCACAATTACTTTTGCACCAATCTAATAGTTTACCAAAAATGTTCAAAAGGATCATATATAGAGTCACTTATCTCCTTGCTTCTTATAAGTGACTGATTAGGAGTATCCAATGCAGGTATTTGGCATATCTCTATAAGCAGCTCACATCAAGGACTATCAGTGTTCTCTTTACTATTGGAAATAGAGTATTAGTGACTTTAAATTTAATCATGTTAGAGAGCGAATTCCAGAAACTATAGAACAAATTCGGCAAACTCATCCCTAAAATTCTGTCCCTCTAAAACCACTCTTGGTACCAAAATCTGTATTAGTCAGAGTTCTCTAGAGAAATAGAACCAATAGGAGTTATATATATAATATACACATATATCCCACATTCTGCCATGTACAAGGTGGATAACCAGGAAAGACGGTGATATAATTCAATCCAACTCTGAGGGCCTGAGAATTGAGGTGGGTGGATAATGGGGAGGTGGGGTTATGATGCAAGTCCCAGTCAAAGTCTAAAGGCCCAAGGACCAGGGGTGCCAGTGACCAAGAGCAGTAGAAGATAGATGTCTCAATTCAAACAGAGAGAGAGTGAATTTGGCCTTCCTTGGCCTTTTTGTTTTATTCAGGCCCTCAACAGATTAGACAATACCCATTCAGATTGGTGAAGGTGATTTTCTTTATTCAGTCTACCAATTCAAATGCTAATCTCTTTTAGAAAAACCCTCAAAGACATACCCAAAAATAATGTTTTACCAGCTATCTGGGCAACTCTTAGCCAGTTTAATTAACAAATAAAATTAACCATCCCATGTCCACTCTGGCAAACCTGACACCACCCCACCTCTACTTACCATGGGTCACATGTACAACAGATAGTGTTATGATAGTTGGATGGCAAAAGACCTCTTCTCTCATTCCTGCTCCAGGAACTTATTGAGAACTGACACTTGATTGAAATAGTACTGACTGCACAGCAATCTGCCCAGGTAGCTACAGAAAGGCAACAGACCCACAGGAATGTGGACCATCTCTAATGCAAGGAATGGGCAGCAGAGGCTCCCGGTCTCGGGCCCCACAACATTGAAGATCCTTACTTACCATATGGTTTGCCTAAATATGAAAAAAATCAGCATTTACTTGAAATATACTTAGAGATAGTATACTATTTCTTATATTTCTGAGAACAGAATCCTTTGTGTAATACATCAACATATCAGGGACTTTCTGATATTTTACTTTCTAAAATTGTTTTTATAAAGTTGTTATATATGGAAGTGCAGGGCTCCCTGCAATGACTTTCATTCACTTCATTTCACTTCTCTCCTTTCAATCAATGAAACAATAGAAGTTATTCAATAGGAAGTAGAAGAACGGCACATACAAAAAAGATTAGGCTCAATCTGAATATACATTATTGATAAGTCAAGATGTTGAAATTTATAAATGTACAAAAATATGAAGGGAGAGGTATACTTCTAGCTAAGTATGTGGTTGGGTAAAGAAGAAAGATGATGTAAAATCCAAGATATTGTTATTAGTATGTAAAAGCTCTATTACTTGATTTGAGTATAAGATGCCAGATAGGTTGACAGTTTCATATCCTCTCCCCTTTGCTGTGATTAGTGAGATTTACAAGAAGTTGAATCAAGCCTAAAATAGATACAAAAATGTGGCACAAAAACCCATTCTCCCTTTTCCCACAATAACTGAGTTACAGGTAGGTACTTGATCACCCAGTTAGCTGGTATTTCCCAACATCTCTTGCAGTTAGATATGGCCTTGTGACTAAGTTCTCTCCACATGAGTAGGAGTGTAGTATGCCACTTTTGGTTGTGGGCCTAAGACAATGGGCACAAATGCTAATCTCTTTTAGAAAAACTCTCACAGACATACCCAAAAATAATGTTTTACCAGCTATCTGGGCAACTCTTAGCCAGTCCAATTAACAAATAAATTAACAAATAATTTCTCCCTACTCTTTTACTCTTCTCACTGACTAGAACCTAGATATGAAACATTTTATTTTGAACATGTAAACAAAGACATTACCCTGGTGGATCATGTAGCAACAAGATAAAAGGAACCCAAGTCCCTGAATTACCAAATAGAGCAGATCTGTCCCCCTGAACTTTGAACTATTACATGAGAAAGTAATTTCTCTATTCTTTAAAACCACGGTATTTTGGGGTCTCTTTATTGCAGCAGCTTAGCCTTACATTGACTAATACGTTATGAAAGGAAAGGTATAATACTGAATAACAACATCATCTAACAAGAGGAAAATTTAATTTTTTTATTTTAGTAGCTATCTGTTTTTGAACCCTGGGCAAACACTGTGCTAGTGCGGAAGTCATATTAGTGCCCATTCCACTTTTCCTGGGCCTTTCACTGTGCTCTGGGGAAATCTCAACTGCCAGTATCTGCATCTCTGTGCCTTAGTGCTCTTCTTCCAGCTCTGTGTAGGTATAAAGTGCTAAGTAATTAACATCCCCAGGAGCAGCCCTCAGCTAATGACCTCATTCCTTTGTTGGTACATGAATATCCCAGCTCCCTCACTCCTCGGGTGGAATAATTCTAAAGTATGTGATTTGCACCATTTTTCTAACATTTCCTTATAGAATTAAGCTCCACCTGCCCCTTGCAATAGCTGAATTACCCATGTCCTCTATTGGTTGTTTCCCTGTCACTCAATCACTTCCTCCGTTTCCTTACCATAGTCTCTGAACTTCCCAAATAAAGTAATTTAATTTGAATTCTTGCATTGGGGTCTGCTTCTGAGAGAACTCAAGTTTAGACAACCAGCTACTTTATATTCACCACTAGGTCTAAGGCAATTCTCTAGTATAGCCATTATTATTAGATAGCACTATGTTACCTTACTGAGTGAAGAAATTGAATTTCTGAGTAGGTAAGTCACTTGACCAAGGTTGATGTCAGAACTAGAATTAGTACCCAGGATTATCTCACTCAGAAGTTTTTTGTCCTTCAAAAAGAAATGGACCTTTTTACCAGAAGTGAAAGTTTTCCATTTTCTACTGATGCAACTTTCAGTAGATGCTGATGTCGGAAGTTGTATGATTGTAAGATATATTTCAGGGAAATCAGATAAAATTGACTCTACATTAGCCCATAATATTTTATGTTAAATAAAATATCTCTAGTAACACTTTGTTAAGAAGAACTTTTTTTTTTTTGCTTGAACAGGCAGGAAAAAAAGAGGCATATTTAGGATATTGGTTAACAAATTTGTTTAACGTTATTTAAATTAGTTCGTCAAATCCTGACTAAAGCTAACTCCATTGAATAAACCTGCTTCTTAAGATGGTCTGCACATATTCCTTCTGATAGGAACCTATCTCTACTCACTTCCCTATCAAGACTTGCATAGAGAAAAGAATAATATGTGAATACTCATCAAAGTATAAATAACTCATAGGCTTAAAAGACTCAGGAATTTTTGAATTGGAAAAAAGAATTCAATCTATCTACTGATGCAACTAATTGAAATTTTATTTTAGTATTTCAAAAATTAGTCAATAAATAAAATTTAGAGATATTTGATGAGACAAGATTACCTGTCCTAATACTTTTTAATTCTATATAAAGCAAAGCAGGCATACAGAGAGGATAGTCAAAATCTTTATCCCTTTGGATAAAGGGATTTAATCTGTGCATTTAATTTATATTTTATGTTAATACTCTGGCAAGAAAAATCCTGCAAAGTTGTCAGACACAGGCAATACATCAGGTTAAATAATGATATTTTAAATAGCCTGGAAGTATTACAAGATCTTAGAGGGAAAAAAAAGCTGTTTACTCTCCACCGCCACTAGATATAATCTAAACATTACATTCCTAACAGGATATGCAATATCATTCACATTCAGTCTAGGCAATTGCATTCCTCCCCTGGTCTGAGCTGAACTCTGCGGCATGATCTTGAGCTTTGGCTATTTGAGGTAAACGAACCCTGTGGTCACGCCTGCTTCGGCTGAAGCTAATGTCAATATGTACGGGCATGGAGGAGAATACTAAAAGCCTAAAAACACTGATTATCTTCAGAAAATGTAATGAGTCAGTTCCTACCCTTACTGATGTCAGATTTTTATAGGGAACATTACATCACATAAAGTCTGAAAAAGAAAGGAAGCCAGAATAAGCAGAGCGGTGCATCAAGGTCTTAAGTCTCACAGAGACACGGTTTAGCTAATGTAATCATATTCATATGATTTTTATTGAGACGGACTAAGGTAATAAAACAGAAACATGCACACTGGAACTAGGCACTTATCTAACTTATAAACAGAAATATGTACTTTGGAAATATGCACTTATATAACTTACATAAATATACAAAATTTTACATACACATGTAAAGAAAAGGACCTCGCCTAGCTCCAGAAACATGAAATGCATATGCTTTTCATCTGACCAGTGACCCATCTATGACATATATAAAGATATATAAAGTTTAATTAAATAAAGAAATGTAGAATATATATATATACTAAATGCACTTGATCTTAAAAATCTTTCTGCCTATTTTTTAAAAACTCAATATTCATTAAACATCCTACAGCATATCCTCATTTTAATCTCTCAAGATTTAGATATTAAAAAAAATTTTAAAAAAGATTTTAATATTATTTTATTAAGAATATCATACTGCCTGATTGAGCATAAAAGCAAAGTTACTCATCAAGCACTCCAGTAATGGGGTAGTGGTATTGTGATTATATGGTTTTTATTTTTAAGTTCTCTTCTATTGACAATATAAATTTATGTATTTACAGGTGAAATGATATGATCTATTGGCTTTGACTTAAAAATACCTCAAATACTTCAGAAAAATTAAGGTTAGAGAGTATAGATGAAACACAGATGCAGAATATTGGTAATTATTGAAGTTGAATGATGAGTACACAAGGACTCATTATATAGTCATCCCTTGATATGGATGGAGGTGCGAAGTCTGCACATACTCAAGTATCACTCTCTGCCCTGCCGAACCCACCTATAGGAAAAGTTGGCCCTCCATATATGCCGGTTTCCTCATCCCACCGGATCCCTATTTGGTTGAATAAAATCCATGCATAAGTGGACTCGTGCAGTTCAAACCCATGTTGTTCAAGGATCAACTGTATTTTCCTCTCTTCTTTTGTATATGTTTAGAATTTCCCATAATAAAAGCATAAAACTAAAATAAAAATAAAATAAGGATGATATAAATTTGATTGTGTGCATTCAAGTGACCATGTTAAGTATTTTCTGTCATTATATTAATTCAGCATGGATCTAAAAGAGTTTTTTTTGTATTTGGGGTTTTTTTTTGGTGTGGGGGGGTCTCCTCTGTCACCCAGGCTGAAGTGCAGTGGCCTGATCATAACTCACTGTAACCTCGATTTCCTGGGCTCAAGTGATTCACCAATCTCAGCCTCCCAAGCAGCTAGGACTACAGGCTCACGTCACCAATTCTGGATAATTTTTTTATATTTATTTTTGCAGAGATGAAGTCTTATTTTGTTGCCCAGGCTGGTGTTGAACTTCTGGCCTCAAGTAGTCTTCTCACCTCAGCTTTCCAAAGTGCTGGGATTACAGGTGAGAGCCACTGCACCCAGCCTAAAAGGTTTTAATTACATATAGAAACTTCAAATTTTTCTTCAATATGTTCAAATGCTATATTAAAGTACATATAAAAAGTTAACTTTGGGAATAAAAACACGATATTCTTAGGAAAGTAGTATATTCTTATGTTCATCATTTTCCATATTTTTGAAAGGGGTTTGCAAAGTACAGTCCCTGGGATGAAGGCGAGGCCCCTCCAAAGAAATCCCAGGAAGAAGAACATCTCAACAGCTCAGTAGCCCTGTCTGCAGTTCCTCTCTGCATGAGCATTCTGGCCACTTTTTCTGACAGGATTTTTAGGCACTATTTACCTTTACATGTTTTCAAGCATCTGGTCAATAAAATACGGTAATTATGAACTCCTCTCTCTTTTTGTTTGGCAGTGTGCGAGAGAAACAACACTGCATTCATAGCAGATAAATGATACAATTTTATCTTAGTTGACATAGATTTTTATAATGGGGTTTGTGGTTCATTCACATATGAGAAAAAAGTTCTTAAAATTAAGTACTTTTGTTTTCCAACAAAATCGGTTCATAAACCTGAAAAGAGATGTGTATTCTAACATTGATGAATGGTGCTTGAGTGCCACCTGGTGGCTCTCTTCCTCCATATAGTATGATGATCCTCTGGCCCTCTGGCGTGAGGGAAATCCTTGCACCAGCCTGACACTCCACATGTCAAATTAAAATAAGACATTATTTGCCAGACAAATGGTTCATCTGCTCAAAGACTGTTGAATCCTGAACCTCATAACACAATAAGATCCATATTTTGAAATGTATAGATAACTCTGTTCTATTATGGCCAAATACCCTAACAATACAAAAATTGAAGGCAAAAAAAAGTAGTAGCATTTGCTATTTTAAAGAACAAACATATCATGTTTTAACATCCTATTGAGTATCATGAGTCATTCTCACCTCTTAGAGGGACCTTGAGATTTGGAATAAGAAAACCAGAAAACCGTATTTAATGTGATCTTCGGGCCAGGGAAGAAAATTTTCCCTGTTTTGAGTGAAACAAAAAACGTTTGAAATACTCTCTTTTTCTTCATCCTTTTTGTATCCTCCCCATAATCAGTAAAAAAGGTTGTTAAGTGAAGAGAATAATAAATAAACAAGCCTGAGCACCATGTCTTTACAAAAAATAAAAAAATTAGCGGGGCGTGGTGGTGTATGCCTATAGTCCCAGCTACTCCGGAGGCTGAGGCAGGAGGATCACTTGAGCCCAGGAGCTGAGATTACAGTGAGCTAGCCTGATGCCACTGCACTCTAGCCCGGGTGACAGAGTGAGATTCTGTCTCTAAAATAAATAAAATAAAATGAAAAACTTAAAAGTAAATAAAATAAAATATAGTCCATATTCAATGTAGCTTGGGTTTATGACTTACAAAATAGGTCCCCAGAGGAGCAGTACATAAAGATTGCTCCCTATTAATATGCTGGAAGACTAATGGAACCAGCCAACAAACTCTTGCGTCTGCCCAGAAAAAGAAATGTGAGGGTCACCTGGACTGTAAGGGAGGTGGGCAAGCAAAGTCAGGATCCAGAGGTGACCAAAACCTCCTGTGCTCAAAAGTATGGTTTGCCGAATTCCTTCTGTTGACTATTAGGCTTCTTTCTTTCTCATTTCCAAATCAGAAAATGTAATGGGGAGATTAGGACACATCATCTTGTCAGATCATTGCTTTCTATTTCTGAAACTCCAAACAATCTTTCTGCTGACCCATCATCGGACCAAAATTTTCAAAGTACGTATATCACAATAAGCCCCAAAGTATCTATCTTCATTTTTCACCATAACCCCACGCATCAGCCACAACTTGGTTGCTCACTTCTATGTCTTCCGTCTCTCAAAGTCATATGCATCCTCTGACTACTAGTTTAAGCCGTGCATGTTCCATGAATACCAGCCTGAGAGAGTCTTTTCATCTCCTATACATCCGCCAACTAGAACCACATGGAGTGAGGGAGGGGCAAATTTCCTGAGAAGAAGGGAGAAAAAGAATGCTGGGCAGACGAAAACAAGAGGTAACCACTACAGTTACAACAGAAACAAATTATAAGGTAAAAACCGTTCTCTAAACCAACCGTTCAGAGAAGTGCAAAAGGTCAATTCTGCGAGGGATGTAGGGAATAGTGAGAGAAAAAGTACTGGGAGCTGTACGTGGAAATTAGTGAAATGACAGGCTGAAGAAAATGGTACTTAATTAAGCAGAAAGTGAAGAGCCACTGACTTTTCTTTTAAAAGTACAATGGCATGATTTAATCTGGGGTGTAGGAAGATTTCTTAGTCATCGGTGTGTAATGATGTTTCTCAAAGTGTGATTCTTGGCTAACTAATATCAAAAATTACCCAGGTACTTAGTTTAAAAATGCAAATTCCTGGGTCCCACCTAAGTTTACCAAATAAGAATCTCTGAAGGTGGATCATGGGTATCTGCATTTTAAATATGCATTACAGGTAGTACTTCTACATTCTAAAAAGCTGAGAACAGATAAGGTAGAATTTTAATAGGAAAAAAGTTTTTAACAGTAAATCTACACAATTCATTTCCAAAATGTTTTAATTGGAAACCTCCCACTTAATCCTCATGCGTTTTGTCTGTCACTAGCTGTGCGATCAGGAAATAATTTAACTGCTATGAGCCACAGTTTCCCAGACTGCAAAAAAGTAAAATTTGAACTAATTCATCCTCCAAGTCTTTTAAACATTATGACATCATGATTTGTCAATTCTGCTTTTTGAAACATTTTTATACCAGTATATAGTAAAGAGTTAATTCAGCAGGCATTGGTTACTCAAACTCCACACATACCAGAGAAAAGACTCTTGACCTAGTCCTGGGAGAGAACTTCTGAGTCCTTGGACTATCCTGCCTGATAAGAGTGTTGTTGTATGTCTCTGGCTTTGGGCCATTCTGTATGGGTTTGGCTGGAGACTAAGTAGCTAATGTCAGTCACATGGCCACCATGTAACTGTGACTGACCCTCAGTAAAAACCCTGGCCGCTAAGGCTTGAGAGAGCTTCCCTGGTTCGCAATACTCCACACATGCTGTCACACATGCTTACTGGGGGAATTAAGGGCATACCTGTGCAGGTTCACTGCAAGGCAGCACCTGGAAGTTTGTGCCTGGTTACTGCTGGACTTCAGCTCTGCACGTTTGCCCACTGCAGATTTTAGTCTGCATCCTTTCACTATAATCACGAGTACAACTGCTTTTCTGAGTTCTATAAGACCTTCTGGATAACCATCAAGCCTGAGGATAGTTTTGGGAACCCCTGTCATAACAGCATTTCAACATTATAATATTTTCAATGTGATTTTCAACTCCAGTAAGCTTTAAAATTAAGTATGACATTTTATATTAATTTTTTATTTTGCAACTGTTTGACTCAATATCTACGAGAAATTTATACTAAAGAAATGATATAAAATAAGAAAAGGACTACATGAATTAAAATGTTTATTATAGTATCGTAGAAAATTGAAAACAACCTAAGTTTCAAACATTATAGAAATGGCTTAATGAATGATGATGTGTCCACCTAGCAGAATAGTATATAGTTATTAATAGTTATTAAAATAATTAAAGAATATAACTCTTACCAAATTGTGTATGTATCTGGACAAAAACTAAAATAGAATATGGACAAATAAGAGATGATTTATGGTGGTATTTGGATATTTTTAAATTTTTATTATTGCTGTAATAATATTGCTTTTATAATAAGTATACATTTTGAAGCATCAAATTGTAAATTTAATTCTGTGGTTTATAGCACTAATTCAATTTTTTTAATTTGAACTTTTGAAAATCATGGATCACTGATATATAAACCATCCATTACTAAAATAGGAAGTCTAGGTTCTCTGTGGAACCCAGGTCTCTTAAATATAGGATTAAAAAATAAGAGAATGAAACAATGTGGAGACAACATTATGTAATGGAAGAGGATTGGAATTTAGAGCCAAACCTAAGTAGGCTGAGCATCAGCTTTATCTGCTACTAGCCTTGAGCAGTTTCCTTGACCTTGCAAAGCCTGAATTTCTTCATTTGTGAAATGAGGATAATAATAACTGCATTGTATAATTATTGCAACAAAGAACTAAAGCATTTAATATAGTACCTGGCCCCAAAAAAGAGCTGAATAAATGTTCAGTCCCTTCTCTCTCCCTCAATTCTAATCTCAAAGATTCTAGATGTTCATCTATATATATTATAAAGTTCTTTTCATCCTGTAATACCTAATTTCATTATCATATTAATTACAAAGCAATGTAGTCTTCACGGCATAAATAATGATGACTCAATAGATCTGAAAAGAAGTCTTAATTTTTAGGTGATTCATTTAAGGGTTGATAAATGCATACATTACATTTGGACTTTTTTCCACTAAGCTAAGTCATAAATCTAATTTTGAAAATCAAATAATCTTATTTAAACCTCTGTTACTCATTTCAAATCCAAAATAGAGCAACATTGGCATAATAAATACTTATCAGAGGTCATTAATGAACAGAAACCACCAGCAACAATAAAAAAATCAGAGAAATAATGGATGGAAACTCTTACCACAGCCACTGTCACTGCCTTCCAAAAGCTTCTGGGCATTGTATTTTGCTAAGGAATTCAAAAATGGAAAATTGTAGAAATCGTTTCTCTATTTTTAAGTGCACAACAGAAAATTGTGTTCAAATTGTCTTTCCTTGATTAGTTCAAAAGCAAAATAAAAAATCGGAGTGCACAAATATTTTCTTCTAGTTTGCAATGTTTCGTTGTACATCTAGCCTATCTGATATGTTGCTTTAATTATGTTTCCGTGTGGGAAGTATTGTGTCCTACCAAAGCAAGCTCTTTATTTGGTCAGACAGAAGATTCAGAGGAAAACAAGTAAGACAATTTTCATTTTCTTACTAGTGGGAGTCAAGTATGCATTGAGGAAATATTTGTCATGCTCACCACATTTTTGTCATATGCTCATCTCACAGAGCCAGCGTACAACTTAGAAAATAGAAGAATGGCTGCTATGTATAATGCTGGAGAAATACTCCCTGCCACCCATCTTCCCTCCTACAGGGTTGCCAGGACAATCTTCCTAAATTTGAATCTTGCTTAAAATCTCTTAAGGTTGCATTTTTGTCTCCTGTCTGACATTCAGGCTCTCTAGCCTGCTTCCAGTGATCTTCCCCTGGAAAGCTCTTCAGTAACAGGGCCAGACTAGTCAAACTCTGTACCTTTGCTCATCCAGCGACAGTTGCTTAAAATGACTTTTACCCACATCCTAATCTCTTGAGACCCAGCTCAAGCCCTCTCTCATTCATAAGACTTTTCCTAGTCCTTATAGCTCACACTCTCTCTGAATGCCCATAGCAGTTCTTTCTTGTCTGAACTCCTTTTTTAGCACCTAATAAAATACTCCTTTGCACTCTTGCCATCACAAGTAGCCACAGCCTTTTTATGATCCATCTTTTATTCCGCTTGTTGGATAACAGTAACTGTGGTATTGTGGAAGCAAAAAGGATGGTTATATTTGTGGTAGATTATGTTATTATTTGCAATTATTCACTTCGTCCTTTGTAAATAAAATACATTTCTCCATCCCCTTGGCTTTGGGATTGAACATATGAATTGCTTTGGTCATTGACATATTCACTATATGTTACTCTCAAACAGAAGCTTTTAGAGAGATTACAAAATTCCAAAAGTCCCCTAGTTCTTTTGCCCTCTGCCATAAGAAAAGCACACAAGGCTCCTCTTCAGTTTAGGTCCCTAAATAAGATCATAATGGAGGAGACAAAGCCTGCAGTTTGGATAGAGTGACAACATTCCACTAGTAGTTGACAACATGAACCTAAGGCAAGAAATAAATATTTGTTATTACAAAACACTGAGAATTAGAGATTATTATACAATGAAAGCTGACTGATAAAATACCCAACATTTTGCATATATTGTGTCATGTATCCATAATATCTCATTTAATTGATACATAATCCTATGTGTTATGTGCTTTATTATCTCCATTTTACATCTGAGAAAACAAGGATAAGAGAAGTAAAGTAATTAGCCCAAAACAAACAGTGCTGTAAGATTTTAGAATCAGACACATCAGGCTTTAAAGTTAGATTCTGCCACTTATTAAATATAGTATCATAGGCAAGATACTAAATATAGTATCGTAGACAAGATACAATCACTCTAAAACTCAGTCAAATTAGAGATAATACTTGAGTTCTTCTCACAAAGTCCACTTCTAAGGGTTGTTGGGAAGATTAAATTAAATAATGAGTTTGGATGAACAAATGATTTAATAAATGAGTGTTTCAATTTATGTTACCCTTACATTATGTTACCCTTACATTAGGCACTGAGATAAAGTCTTAGAAGTAGGTAGTTTAGGAAGCATGTGTGAGGAAGGAGGGAAAGTGAGGCAGAGAATGACAAAAAGAAAATGATCAGGTTACAGTTTGGGGAAATGGGCCCAATCCCACCAAGATACCATGTGGACTATGCCTCAGATGGCCTACCAAGATCCTAGCAGGCCCAACCCTTTCACAAATAAGAACTCATGTTTACTTATAAGCTCTGGACAAAACAAACAAACAAAAAAACCAACAAGCAAAAGCAATGACCTGAAGTCACTGGAAAGTGAACAAACCAAGTAGATTTTGGAAGAATCAAAGCTTGGAAGAATCAAAGCTTGGAAGAAGGACCAGAAGAGGATGATTTTGCCATTGTTACAGATTTTAGTCTGAGGACAGGCTGAAGTCAGCACTGCACAGTGTAGCTAAAACTCTAATAGAAAGCAGTCTTTCTAGCCTGAAGAATTAGAGAATGGAATTCAGGGTGACCGCAGACCCTGGAAAGTGTGGAATGAATCTGAGAAAGAAGAGAGCCAGAAAGGGAGAGGCCTGAATTCTGTTTATAAATTCTACCAAAGTCCCTGAAGTATACGTGAATGAGGAAGTACCTCAGCTAAAGACAAAAGGAACCAACAGAGATTCGAGCTGCTGGCCCAGAGAAAGAGTTCACAATTTGAGTTTGACGAAGTTAATTTTTCACTTAAAAAAAAATTAGCACTTTTTGGAGAAATATAATAGAATATAGAGTCTTAACTACATAACATTCCACAATGTCCGGGACACAATCCAAAATTGCTCAATATGTTAAGAACCAGGAAAATGTGACCCATTTTCAAGAGATAAGACAATGAACCAAGATCAACTTCAGAATGATCTGGATGATGAAATTAGCAGGCATGAATTTTAAAGCAGATTTTATAACTCTGTCCATTGAAATAAATGAAAATATATTGATATTTAAAACATAAAGAATCAGAACAAAAATATAAACTATTAAAATGACGGAAATTCTTGAAATAAAAAATGCAATTTTGAAAATAAAAATCAGACTAGGTGGGCTTAGCAGCAAATTGGACATGACAGAAGAAAGAATCCGCTATCTTAAAGACAAACCAATAGAAATTATCCAGTCTGAAGGACAAAGACTTTTTTAAGATTGTTAAAAATCTATCAAAGTCTTCGAGATCTGTGGGACAATAACAGAAGATCTAACATACATGCAATCAGATTCCCGGAAGGAAAGCAGAGAGAGAAAAAATTATTTGAAATATAATAGCCAAAATTTTTGAAATTTGGTGAAAGACATAATTTACAGATTCAAGATGTTAAGAAGGATAAATATAAAGAAAACCACCATTCCTGGACACATCATAGTCCAAATGCTAAAAAGCAACAATAAAGAGAAGATCTTGAAAGTAGCCAGAGAAAAATGACACATTGCATATAGGGGTACAGCTATTCAAATACATACTGATTTCTCATCAGAAATTATGCAGGTCAGAAAAGAGTGAAATTTCTCTAAAGTGTTGAAAGGAGAAAAATCTGTCAAAATTTTATATGCAGTGAAAAGGAGAACTACACTATAAGAAATGCAAAGAACTTTTTTTAGACTGAAAGAAAAATGAAACCAAATGGAAATTCAGATCTTCAGGAAAAAATAGCGAACTTTGGCAATGGTTACTATGAGTAAATATAAAAGACCATTTTTTTCTCTTTAAAAAATATATATGACTATTTAAAACAAATATGACATCGTCTTGTGGGGTTTATAATTTATGTAGCTGTAAATATATGACATACACAATAGTTCCCCCTTATCTTTATACATTCCAAGACCCCCAGTAGATGCCCCAAACCAGACATAATACCAAACCCTATTGCCATGAAGCAAAATATGTTTCCATTCATGTCTTCCACTCACAAATTTAATGCCTTTTTCATCTTAACTAAGCACCTGCCATGCACTGTAGCTGTTACTTCTGTAGTCTGAGGAGCAACAGCAAAACTATCATGAATTTCTTCTTCCTGCTTCACAACTTCATGAAATAAAGATCTCTTACTACAGATCTTAGCAGCCTCAGCATATGATCTTTTTCCTTTCCTTTTTAAGTTGAGAATTTTCACCTTTTTACTTCAAGGAAGCACTTTACAGCTTCTCTGTGGCGTATTCAAATTGCCAGCAACACTTCTCCTACACTTTGGAGCCATTATTAAGTAAAATAAGAGTTACCTGAAACAAGCACTGTGTTAGCACAACAGTCACTCTGATAATCAGGACGGCTACTAAGTCAACGGCTGAGTAGATTGTAGAGCGTGGACACACTGGACAAAGGGATGATTTATGTCCTGGGTGGGAGAGAGCAGGATAAAACAAGATGTCATCACGCTACTCAGAACAGCATGCAATGTAAAACTTATAAATTATTTCTGGAATTTTCCACTTAATATTTTTGGATTGCAGTTAACTGTGGGTAACTGAAACCACAGAAAGAGAAACAGTGGATGGGAGGGAACTACTGTATATAGCATAAAGGGTAGAGAGGAGGTAGTTAATTGATATATATGGTTGCATGGTTTTTATATTTTTACATGAAGCCAAACACACACACACACACAAAGAGATCTAGCTAAAACGTCAGTAGAGGGACAGTGCAGTGGCTCGTGTCTGTAATTCCAGCACTTTGGGACGCTGAGGTGGGAGGATCACTTGAGGCTAGGGTTTACCCCAGCCTGGGCAACATAGCAAGACCCCATCTCTACAAAAATAATATTTTAATTAGCCAGGTATGGTGTTGAGTGCCTATACTTCTAGTTACTTGACAGGCTGAGGCAGGAGGATCACTTGAACTCAGGAGTTCAGTGCTACAGTGAGCTATGATCCAAAAAAAAAAAAGTCAGTAGATAAATAAAATGAAATTTTAAAAAATACTCAAATGATAAAAAAAAAAGGCAGACAAGGAAGAACAGAGAAATAAAAGAAAGCTGAAAAAAACAGAAAATGTAATAAAATGATAGCTCTAAATCCAACCACATTAATAACTACATTAAATGTTAATGAACTAAATACTCCAATTAAAAATGTAAATTGTAGAATAAACAAAAAATAAGACCTAACAATGTGCTATCTACAAGACATGTACTTTCAATATAAAGACACAGGTTAAAAGGAAATGGGAGGAAAAGATACACCATGCAACTGATAACCATAAGAAGGCTGAAGTGGCTATACTAATATCAGATGAAATAAACTTCAAAAATCATCCCACCGGAGTACAAGGAAAATAGAGTTTCCCCTGTCTTCGGTAGATAAGTGCCTACACAGCAGAGAAAGCTCTCAGGCAGAAAAACAATGACAGGCATAAGATGCCAAAAACCATCTGCTAATGTAGATGAATTTATTGAGCCAAGAGGATATGGGAAAGCCATCAATGACATCTGCTACAGAGTGAATTAATAAAGAGTGGTCCCAGCAAAACTGATACACAGAAAACTCTTCTGCTGTAAGCACCTAGAAACATTAGACAAATATTACAAAAGTAGGTTTTAAATGCACAGCCAATCTCCCAATAAAGTTACCAGAAATTAAAAACCTGAGTGACAATCAAGTGATCTGATGCTACAGCTTCAGGGGAAAGTGGTGAAGTTTACAGGTGGACAAGAATAGATTTTACAACTCAGCAGATTCTTGGCTCTCTCATTGATTCGCGACAGAGTTTGGGTCCCATAATTGCCCATCTGCAAGATTGCTCCTTTCTACTGAGAGAGACAGTCTTGGCTTTTCATTCATTCTCCAAAGCCCTGCCCAGTTGGAAAGAGATTCTGTGTGTGTCATGTTTCTTTCTGTTGCAAGCAATAGAAAACTGGCTTGGACGTGGGGAAGGATACATGTGGAGAATACCTGGCTCATGTAAATGAGACCTAAGGCTTTGCTGGATTCGGCACTTAGATAACATCAGTATGACTTGTTCTACCTCCATCTCTCAACTCTTCTTCCCTCCATGCTGGCTTTCCTCATGGAGGTCTACATGGCAGCAAGACGGCAATCAGCATCTCTAGGCTTATGTCTTTGTTGCTTCTTGTCCACTGAATAAGAAAGTTTCTCTTCTACTGTAGGAAAACAAAAGTCTTGGGTCTGACTCTAATCAGTCCGAATGGGATAATATGTCCATTCCTAAACCAATCACCAAGATAATGCATTATTCTGATATACCGGTTAAATCATACTCCCACTTCTGAAACACAGGGTGGTATCAATACCACTCAAGCTACCATACCAGACTCTTTAGTGTTCTGTGTCACATCCGCTTGTGCCACTTCTGACTTCAGCTGCAGCCGCGACAGGATGTTCTGTGCATGCTGAACCCGTCCCACTCAAGCACCTGCCCTATACTTCTCCACTTTTCTGCTTAAAGCAGGACAGTTCCCTCAACCCCCACATAGGCATAGGACAGAAGCACAGGAGAATTAATGTCCCTGATGGCAACATTCAACCAAGCAGAGATGGGGATAGCACCCCAGCCTCCCAACCTTCAGGGGGGTGGTACCTAGGAACATTCTAATAGGTTCCCATAGGGTCTTTGACAAGATAAAGCCTCCATTGCCAATGGTGATAATCAGCTTGATAACACACTCTATTGGCTATTGGCTTTTCCATGTTCCATATGTTCCATACCCTCCCTACTCCGCACTCCTGCTCCTGATATCATCTCATAAATAAACCAACTGCACCCGACTCCTCATCTCAGGCTCTACTTAAAGGGAATCCAAACTAATGAGCTACATGAACTGGAAGTGAGATAAAGGATTCTTTCTCTGAGAAAAATTAGGACACCATTACCAAAATGATAAGCCGATCTGAATAGCACAAAACCACAAAAGTCTATAAGAAGGTTTTATTTTTCTTAAGTTTAGGGTACAAACTTGGGAAGACAAAATCAAGAGTTGTCATTAACTAACCTTAAAAAAAAATTGTCAGAAAAAATGTGGACACCTAATTAAGACTGGATCACAGTGAGAAAAGAGGGGGCCCTGGGAATCTGAGAAGTAATACTTAGGTACCTATTTAATCAACTTGACAATGAAACACTACAAAATAAATATAAAGGAACATGATTGTAAAGAATCTTAGCTCTTTCATAAATGAGAAAACTTTGTTCTTTTTTCCTCTTTAAATAAGGACAAATAGAGCCAATAAAAAGCACAGAAAATCACTCTAGTAAAACACAGAAACTCTGTTCTCTAGGTAAACTGCACAGAAGAAAAAGAAAAATCGTTCATATTGCAGGCAAAGGCAGTAATGAGTAAACCATGAAAGCAAGACAATCAGAACTGAGCAAACTATGCCAAATTTTAACCCATTTCATATATTCCCTTCAGACTTAGGTGTTATAAATGAAGGCAAATAAAACTCACTTTCAAATTTCATATCCTAGAATAAATTGACACCTCAGGATTTCCTTTTTCACTCTTATCTTCTCAAAAGTACACAATGAAGTGTCCCAGAAGCTACCTGATGTATGATATCACAAACTAGATGCTGGAGATATGATAATTCAGCAGATATTGAAGAGATTTACAAAAATTTAAAACAATGCAATTCTTCTCACTAATTTTTTAAAACACAATTTGTTTTTATTAAATATATTATTTAGGTTAGCATACAATCAGTTCATCATTTCTATTTTTCGAAAGAATCAAATACGTTAAAGATTTCTCAGTTTTCACGTCTAATGTGGTAAATGTTGATAAATATAACCTACTAAACAGAAGCTCTTTAATTGTCCTTAAAAGTTTAAGAATGCAAAGGGATCCTGAGATCAAAGAGTTTGTGAATATCTGCATTAGGAAAAAACTGCTCTCTTTTTTCCTTGAAAAACAAAGCATATAAATAGTTTTTTTCTCCATTACCAATGTTCATAATATAATCTCAATTTCTCATTTTAGTTGATAGTATAATCTCAACTTCCCATATTAGTTGACAGTATAATCTCAACTTCCCACAATTAATTTTAAATTAAAATAGTTAACTTGTATTTCACATAGAAAGTTGGATGAGGGTACATAATTGAAATCTGTTTAATATAAAGGTGCATTTTAGCAGACTAGCAAAGCTCATGAACACACACAACACAACTTTCTATAGCCATACACACCCTTTTTATATCATAGAGTGGCAAACATGAACAAATTCATTAAATGACCTAAAGATATAGCCTCTCTATGGCACATAAAAAAATAAGCAAAAGCGGCCGGGCATGGTGCTCATGCCTGTAATCCTAGTACTCTGGGAGGCCAAGGCAGGTGGATCGCTCGAGGGCAGGAGTTCGAGACAAGCCTGAGCAAGAGTGAGACCCTGTCTCTACTAAAAAAATAGAAAGAAATTATCTGGACAAGTAAAAAAATATATATATAGAAAAATTAGCTGGGCATGGTGGCGCATGCCTGTAGTCCCAGCTACTTGGGAGGCTGAGGTAGGAAGATCGCTTGAGCCCTGGTGTTTGAGGTTGCTGTGAGCTAGGCTGACGCCATGACACTCCAGCCTGGGCAACAGAGTGAGACTCTGTTTCAAAAAAAATAAATAAATAAATAAGCAAAAGCATAGAAACTTAATACAATGTTTAGTAATCAAAATCTCAGAATCATATCTTAGAAATTATTTAGGTATCCAATTACTACTCACAATTTAGCTTTTTTTTTTAAGACAGTATCTCACTCTGTCACCTAAGGTGAAGTGTTATGAGTGGCATGATCATAGCTCACTGCAACCTCCAACTCCTGGGCTCAAGCAATCCTCCTGTCTCAGCCTCCCAAGTAGCTAGAACCACAAGTGTGCAACATCATGCCTGGCTAATTTTTAAAAAATTTTTGGTAGAGACAGGGTCTCACTATGTTGCTCAGGCTGGTCTCAAATTCCTGGCCTCAAGTGATCCTCCCACCTCAGCTTCCCAAAGTGCTCAGTTCACAGGCTTCAGCCACCACACCCAGCCATCTTCACTTAATATTAGTTCAAGATTTTAAGCTACCCAAAGATCTCAGAAATTATGTTTAAACTGACACACTACAAAAATTTTATTATTTATATAAAAGTTTGTCAAAATAATAATCAATTTTATTTCACACAAGTTTATATTTTTATAATCTTAAACATTATGGAGTAGTTTTTAGTTTATTTGACTAGAAAACCTATGTAAGTCCTCTATAAGTTTAGGAAAAACAAACCCAAGTAAATAAAATAAGATATATACTTCTATTTTACTTATTAACACTGATAAATCGAGAAAAGACATAGGTGTTATTTTCTTTTCTTTCCTTTTATATAGAGACACAGTCCCATTCTGTTGCCCATGCTAGAGCGTGGTAGAGACATCATAGCTCACAGCAGCCTCCAACTACTGGGCTCATGCGATTCTCCTGCCTCAGTCTCCTGAGCAGCTAGGACTACAGGTACATGCCAGCATGCTCCACTAATTTTTTAATTTTTTGTAGGGACAGGGTCTTACTGTGTTACCCAGGCTGGCCTCAAATTCTTGGCCTCAAGAGATCCTCTCACCTAGGCCTCCCAAAGCACTAGGATTACAAATGTGAGCCACTGTGCCTGACTTTGATTTTCTAATCAAAATTATTATACTGATCTTATTTGCCAGAGTTTTCTTAGTTATATAAACTGGAATTCTTAAAATATTCCTAAATTAGCAGTTTCTGTAAGAAGAATTTTTTTGGCCGGGCGCGGTGGCTCACGCCTGTAATCCTAGCACTCTGGGAGGCCGAGGCAGGCGGATCGTTCTGAGCTCAGGAGTTCGAGACCAGCCTGAGCAAGAGCGAGACCCTGTCTCTACCAAAAATAGAAAGAAATTAATTG
>CAUYSK010088070.1:0-32398 GCA_963575035.1 Avahi laniger | reverse complement strand
GAGGCCGAGGCGAGAGGATTGTTTGAGCTCAGGAGTTCGAGACCAGCCTGAGCAAGAGCGAGACCCCGTCTCTACCAAAAATAGAAAGAAATTAATTGGACAGCTAAAAATATATGGAAAAAATTAGCCAGGCATGGTGGCACATGCCTGTAGTCCCAGCTACTCGGGAGGCTGAGGCAGTAGGATCGCTTGAGCCCAGAAGTGTGAGGTTGCTGTGAGCTAGGCTGACGCCACGGCACTCACTCTAGCCAGGGCAACAGAGTAAGACTCTGACTCAAAAAAAAAAAAATGCATTAATCAAGAAACTCTGAAAAGAATCATTCTCTGCAATCATTTAAAAAATATTGCCAAAAGAAATTGATTTATTAAAAATGAAAATTCATTTATCTTACTTATTTTGTAAATATATCTTTGAAAATCTTAGTATGGTTTACATTTCCTTCTCTTTTTAACAGTTAGCAATATCTTTGTTTCCATAACCAGCCTAATTTTATATCTCCACTTTGTTGACATTCCACTTCCTTATTTTTAGGACTTTGTTTTCTTAAGATTGATGGGTGATGCCTCATGTTATTACAGTCAAGAGCATGGGCTTTGGAATCAGATAGACCTGATATATTAAAATCCTAGCTCTTCTATCCACACCAAATTTCTTAACCTTCTGAGTCTCAGTGTCCATTTCTGTACAATGGAATCACCAATTAGTATGTACAGTATTGCATAAGGTTGTTGTAAGGATTCTGTGAAGTAAAGCATGTTAAATGCTTAGCATAGTATCATGCATGTTGCAAGAGCTCAAGAAATGGTAGTTATTATTTTTGAAGACTAATTAAATTTTAGAACATGAAAGAATTGTGATATCTAAGATTCATTAAAAACTAATGTAGGGTGAATTTCTATTATCCTAATGTACTTCTATCACCATGTTCTTATTAAATTTGTTGAAAAAATTAAAATGAGTCTATTTTTAGTAGCATATCAGTGAACTTCATTCCAAAGTTTATCAAGTTTTTAGCCAATGTGTCATTTCATAACATGGATTGATTTCAGCAGATGACACCAGAAACAAAATGTGGTTTGGTGATACATTACTTAGAAAAATACCTGTCTTAGTGATAAATTATTATTGGAATATTATATAAGATTTTAATGATTGAGGAGAAAAAAAGACTATTATATATTATTTCAACAATTAACAATGTAACTATTATTTAAAATTGTTATCTGGCCTATAGAACTCTGGAAGTTGAAATACTTGTATTGACAGTGCTTTTATTTTCAATCATTTGATAACATGTTAAAATTAGATTTTCTCTTTTGCTTAATATGTAGACTGAAACACTCTTTAATCAGACTATTTTAAAGCTTGCAAGTTGCCTTATAAAATGATTCTGTACATTATAACTGGACAAGGAGATAGAATTGTTATAATAATGTTTTTACTTAGAATAGACTCTTTTATGCTTAAAATTCCTTTCTCGTATAATTCATTAATTCTTACTGCAACTTTATGAAGTAGCCATACAGTGCTGTATTACAGGTAATAAAAGGAAACAGAGTTTTTGTATACATTCAACTCTGATTATATGGCTAGTATAAAAGATATATGCATAAATTATAACACAAATTAGAACGTTTCAACAAAATAATATTTAAATGTTTAAAATAATTTGATAATATTTTGTTAATTTAACACTTTACATAGATTTTATTTTCTTAAAAAAATCTGATTGAGAGATAATAGTACTATTTATTTGGTAGGGGAAGAAGTAAGAATTAATGCATTTATAGTGACTTTACTATTTGTTGAAAAGTTTATGTGTAGTAAATAAACATTGTGAATTTATTTTATCTGACAGAAATTATTATACTATAATCAGGGACCAAACACCAGCTAACTTTTTCATATGACAAATATTTATAGAGGGCATATTATTTGCCAGAATGGGGATTGCTAAGGTTTGAAAGTCTGTGTCCCTCCAAAATTCATATATTGAAACTTATGCCCCAAGATGATGATACTGAGGTGGGTCCTTTGGAAAGTGATTAAGTCATGAGAGCTCCTTCCTCATGAATGGGATTAATGTCCTCATAAAAGGGGCTTTGGAGAGCTGCCTGACCCTTCCATCTTGTCTGCCATGTGAGGACACACATTTGTCCCTTGTTCCCTTCTGCTTCCCACCATGTGAGGATGCAGCAACAAGGTGCCGTCTGTGAAGCAGAGAGCCAGCCTTCACCACACAGCGAATCTGCCAGTGCCTTGCTCTTGGACTACCCAGCCTCCAGAACTGTGAGACATAAATTTCTGTTGTTTATAAATTACCCAGTCTAAGGTATTTTGTTACAGCAGAATGGATGTACTAAGACTGGGATGTAGTGTTGAACAAGAAAGGCAAGGAAGAAGAATTAGCAGACTCATCATTAAAGCTAATATTTTGCCACAGCATCAATTTATGAAAGTGTTCACTTAGCCTAAGCCCCTGACAGAAAGTGCTTTGGTTGTTGATAATAGCATATGAAACTACTGACTAAGCCTGGCTTTGCCGGTGAATTCATATACATAACTTGATTCACTTGGTATATCTTTATTGAACCAGTTTCTGTTTAATAGAAAACAAATGCTTCACTTTTACAATAGAGGTAAAAACAGAGAAATAGGTAGCCTTACTTCTTTCCCTATGCCCTTCCAAGCTTAAACTCTCTGCTCATGAAACTTCAAATGTCCAGATCTCTGCAAAGCACGTGACACTGCTCTCCACCAGCCCTCCACAACTTTGCCTGGCACATGGTAGACACTCAATGAATTAACATAACTAATAATTCTGTTATTCTGTTGGTTTATATTTCTAGTTCTGTTGTTGACTCCCTCATGGTAATCTGGAATAAAGCCAAGTCACAGGATCCATTGATTTTGCTGTGTAAAAGTAAGTACCATGTTTTCTAAAAACCTAAATAAAATGTATTGAGGATTATGAGATATTAGTTTGAATTATTTGAAATAGTTGAACTATAGTTTGAACTATTTGATCTTTTTGACCTACAAAAATGAAAATTTCATATAATTCAATCTAATATTTTTTTCCTAAAGGGTTTTACTTGACTAGCAATGTAATAAAATTACCAAAATAATCACAACTCCAAATATGTGAATTACATTAGTGCTTATAGTTTTCTTTCTACCTTTCTATAATATCTATTTCACCTTGTTTGCTGATTTTGGCCTTGCTTTCTTCACTGAATGGTATTTTATCACCAAAAAATTAATTGAGTAATATACCTGTCACTCCAAATGCTAAATTATATATTTTTTAATGTTAATGAGACTAAAGTCCAGTAGGCTAGGTCTAGCAAGCAGTATTATTTGACTTCTTTAAGGGCTTTTAAGCACCAGGGTATAGTAGGTAGTATTTAATTTCCAAATATAGTTTTAATTTTAAAAAATACCAGCTTCTTTCAAAATCAGAAAGTACACGTGAAACTAATTTTCAGTGTTGCTGACAAATTAGAAGATTTCATTAGTCTATAATTTGAAAATTATTACTGAGTTTACTCTACAAACTAAAATCTCAAGCCCCAGCTGTGTGCAGTGGCTCGTACCTGTAGTCCCAGCACTTTGGGAGGCCAAGGCAGGAGGATTGCTTGAGGTCAGGAGTTTGAGACCAGCGTGAGCAACATAGTGAGACTCCATCTCTACAAAAAAATAGAAAAATTAGCCGGGCGTGGTGACACACACTTGTGGTCCCAGCTACTCAGGAGGCTGAGGCAAAAGGATCTCTTGAGCCCAGAAAATTGAGGTTGCTATGAGCTATGATCATGGCACTGCCCTCACGCCCAGGCAACAAAGTGAGACCCTGTCTCAAAAAATAAAAAAATAAAATCTCAAGCCCTGTTATACTCATTTCCGATTTATTCTGACAATACTATAGAATAATCTTATAATCTTTGAAAAATATGGTTTTGACAAAATGATATTTTCTTCAGCAATTTATTAGTCTATCTATGAAGAAAATGTAATATTCTAAAAGATATTATTATTTTTTTTTTCTGGAAAGGCCAAAGATTATCATTCTTTTCTGTTTTAAATATAAAGCAACCCCACCGAATGAGCTAAAACTCCCCTAAGGTAAAGCCTGAGCTGTTCTCTGTCTCACATCTTTTAGGGGAAGGTAACATAATTTAATTTGCCTAACATTTGCCTGGAAAGATGGCTGATGAAGAGAGATGTAACCTGGCTCTTTATGCAAATATCAGGAAGCCCTTATAGCTACTAAATCAGTTAATCTAAGAGCCCTGAACAAGTAACTCAAATGAGTGGTCCCCAAATTTAGGGCCTGTGATGAGGCTTTTACTGGGTGGTAGCAAAATGAGAAAAATACGGACAATATAAATTTTCCATAAAGGCACATTTATTAAATTAAGATGAATATTTATATTTTTCTTCTTTTTATGTTTTTGTTTTTAATATAGACTATGTTCAAATGAAATTATAGTAAATGACTTTTTTCAATGTTCCTATTTGCCAAAATAAAGTTAGCAATCCTATGTGACTTCACAATGTTTTCTGAAATAGTCTTGAAATCTAAAACTCTTGAAAGCATCTATTACCTTTATATATCTGTTTTCTTGCCTGTTAAATGGAGGGTAATGTTTCTTATTTCACTGGATTAGTGTGAAGACTATATGAGATATGGAGGTGGAAGTGCTGCAATACCTGACACTTTGTAGATGCTCCCAACATTGGTTTTATCTGAAACTCTGATGTAGGACCCAAGGTTTCATCCAGTTTTCCTTTGTGGAGAATGAAGATAATAAGTTCAGATTAGGACGCTGCTTGGCACATAGCAGATGTCAAGTAAGTTTTCTGTGTGTGTCTATGGGCTACTAAAGTAGAAGAGTCTTGTAGGGGCAGATGGGTATGAATGCCAGGAGTACTAGAATGAGTTCTAGACAGGAAGTCATTGGTGCATAGATGGTGGCTAAGCAAGGAAAGTGTGAAGACAAGGGGACCTGAGACAGACAGACAGACAGTAATGATTCTAAAGCCCATGAAGCCATGCTGCCTCCTGAACAAATAAGCAAAGAAAGAAGCACAGAGGTTCCATCCTACAACATCCTCATAGCAGTTGTGTGTACCATGTTTCTCCTAACATTTTGGATTTTCCATCTTCAATGAAAGTTTGAAAGTCTTTGGACTCCTCTTATTGAATCTTTAATTCCAGAGATCAAATCCCTTTTTCTGTGAGGCTGCAGCTACTCTGGGTGCTGGTGGCACTAGAGATAATTCTTTAGGGTGAACCAATATGTCAGAACTAAGGGTTTACATAAGGAGTTCTTGAATCAAGTGGGGTTGTTTTTTAATGATAAGTATACGCTTCTCTGAAGAATGGTCCACCCTGTTAGGGAAGGATGGTTTGACAGCATGCAGCTCAAGAAGAGATGTACATAGGAAGGTAAGGGAGGAAGGAGACCCTAGCCTAGCCAGCCAGAGCTAATGAAGCCAGCTTGGCAATCAATGGGGTGACAGATGTTGCAGCCAGATCATCTCACACCCAACAGAGATGTGTGCTTTTCTTACTTCTGTATAAAAGGGCAGCCAGAAAGACCTTTGTCCAGCCTGGCTTTTGTTACCAGCTGTCTGGCTGTTGGTAGGACTTGTCTTTTTTTATGGTACCTCCCCACTTCATCCCAAGGATCCATTTACTTCACAAACCTCATTCTCATGTGCTGGGTCAGTCTATCTATTGGAATAGTTTTAAAGACTTCTTGGCCTGGCTTTAATTTCTGGAATTATTCTTACTGGAAGTGGGCCTCAGCTAAACTCTGAAGTTGGTGAAGTTCATTGTCTACACCTCTGGGATTCTTTCTGTGGCCCTCCCTCCCTGGCTCCCTGATACCCTTCTTCCTTTCAAGAAGACACACACCATATTTTCATAGTCCCTCCCTTCATGGAGATGAGGAAGACAGTTTGATAAATCAACACACTACAATATTTATGGCACATGCAATTACCCTAGACCCCTAACAAACTAAGCTGTATTCACATCCACTCTTTACTTCTAGCTTCAGTGTAAGCGATATCCATCCTTAAATCTAAGGCTGATTCCTCCATTTGTATTCTGAATCTCATTTCCTCCTCTTGCTTAGATTCCTTGCTTTATCAGTGATCCCTCTCTTTCCTGTACTTTTGTTCTCCTTCTCTCAGAATATCTGAGTTCTAACTTTGGTTTTGTCACTTGCTTACTGTATGACGTTGGGCAAATACTTTCTCCTTTCTAGGCCTTGATTTTCTCATCTTTAAAATGACGGGGCTGAGTACATGACCTCTACTCTCCTCTTTATCTCTAACTCTCTGATCTGAAGGCATAAACTCATGAGACTAAGGTTTATCTTTGTATTCTTGCATATTGACCTACCTGTCTTCGTGATAAAGTATGACTGGAATATTATATATTAATTATTGAGAAGAAAAAACTACTACATATTATTTCAATAAATGATAATATAACTATTATTTAAAATTATTATCTGAGTTGGAGAAAAAAATTATTATCTGGCTACAGGACTCAAGAAATACTTGAATTGACAGGATCTCTCAAGTGCTCAGTACTTTAGTATTGTTCTACTTCTTCTTAGAAAACATAATGATTTTGTAACTCGGTTTACACTAAGGTAACACTGATCATTTTTTTACACATTTCCTTTTGTATTAGTTAGAACAGTTCTCATTGCAAGAAACTAAAACCCAATTCAAACCAGCTTAAGCAAAAGAATTTCCCAGAGGAGTAGCTAGCTTCAAGCCTAGATGGCTCCATGGACTCACTCAAACAAGGTTATTAGACCTCTACATTTTTCTACTAATCAAGGTAGTCTAAATGGTGTTAAAAACAACTTCCAAGTCTCCATATCTTAACCCAGTAAAAGTTTATTTATTGTACACATAACAGTTTAATGAGAATGTTCAGTGGGTGGCCATTTGTGTGATGATTTAGGGCTTCAAGCCCATTTTATCTCTTAGGTTACTATTCCTAGAGTCCTCTGCTGGACATATAGCCGAAAGAGAGAGGTGGGAGTTAGGGAGAGCATGGAGGATCACTGCCACTGGCCAGAACTCAGTCACAGAGCTACAGTTATCTGCAAGGGAGGGAGAGAAATGCAAGTTCACTGTGTGCCCAGAGGGAAGAGAGGTTTTAGTGAGCATTTAGCAGTCTTGTACTATTTTTCTCTGTTGACTCTATTTTCTCTCCTGTGTTATTTTCCACCAAGTTCTCTTCATGTGGGAGCAAAAATGACCACAGGCAGCCACAGACTCAAATCCTCCTGACTTATCAACTCCTGTGGAAGAGATTATCTTCCTTGTTAGCTCCAGCAGCAAAGTCCCCTCCCTGGACCAGGACTGAGGCTAGTGGAATGGGTCACACTAGCTGGCCAGATCTGGGTCATTTGCCCCTCCGGCATCATCCTTGTCCAAAAGACATGAGTGGGTTATACCAGAGAAAAGGGGCCCCGCAACCAAAAAATAAAAAAGAAAACATTGCTACATAGGCAGGAAACGAGAGGTATACTACCCCTTTTATAGGAAAAAATGTTTATGTTAATTAAAAAAAAGTTTCAGTGATCATGTCTTGATAATTTATAAAATGCCTATTTTTCTTTCTTCTTTTTGCTCACTTCTCCCCTTGTCATTTACACTGATATGTGAATTTATTGATCTCACCAAACAAATGAGTCCAGATGGGAACAATATATTTGAGTAGATGTGTGCCAACATCATTCTGAAAAATGTTCCCAGAGGTACTGTCGCCAAGATAAGTCTGTTTAGAATATTGTCTATTTAAAGAGGGCAATGCTTATCCCATAGAAATTAATCTTTTGTGGTAGAATTTTAGCTCCCTGATTGAGGAAGATGCTTTGAGCTGACTTGCTGCTCTGAAGTCTTCAAATCAAATCACACAGGTGACTGTGTAGAAGAAGAGTGGTGAATGACATTTCGGTACCTGTGTACCGGCTACACTGCTGGACCCCTTGCTTGTATGGAGGAAGTTGATTTAGGGAGGCTTTTAGGACTTAGGAGCAAGAGAACACATGGAGATAAGAGATTTGGCTAATAAGGCTATACAAGGCAGAGCACCTGGAATTGATGCCCGTGGATAGAGCCTAGAACTTAGAGATTCTTATACTCACAGGCTAGAAAAACTCTATCTGTCTTACCCAGATACGTGGTAAAGAAGCTTGCCATCTGTCTAGGGGCATTGCCATCTCTCCAGGAAATTGAAACCTCAGGCTTGTGCTATATGTATGTGTGATGCCCAAATTTATTCTACCTGCATGATGTAGGACCGAAAAGTTAAGAAATGGTCTAGGACCATAGATATCATTGGGAGAAACATGTCTGTGGAACAAGCCTAAAAATACACTGTTATCTTCCATATTTTTACAACCTAGGAGTACCTATCACTGCCACAGAGTAAATAAACTCCTCTGAAAATGGAATAGAAAAAAATTACAAACCATATAAAGGAAAATCTACATGAAGTATAGTCAGCAGATGTAACCAACAGCATTAACACCTTAAGAACCGGAAATAATGGAATAATTTGAAAGAGGCTGTAAAATAAATGTTTATATTGAATTAAAAATTAAAAGGAAGAATAGAAGCCATATTGAAGTAAGAGCACTGTATGAAAAGTGAGCAGGTAACAAAATATGTATAAAATCTACATGAGGAAAACCACAAAACTCTCCTAAAAGTAGAACTGATAAACAAATTCATCAAAGTCTCAGTGTACAAAATCAACACACAAAAATCAGTTGCATTTCTATACACTAACATGAACAACCAAAAAGGAAATTAAGTAAATAATTCCATTTACAATAGCATCAAAAAGAATAAAATGCTTAGGAATAAACATAATCAAAAAGATGAAAGACTTGTACACTGCACTGAAAACTACAAAGCATTGCTAAAAGGAGTTTAAAAAGATACACATAAGAGGAAAGGCAACCCATGTTCTTGGATCAGAAGACTTAATGTTAGGCTGGACGCGGTGGCTCACGCCTGTAATCCTAGCACTCTGGGAGGCCGAGGTGGGTGGATCGCTCAAGGTCAGGAGTTCGAGACCAGCCTGAGCAAGAGTGAGACCCCATCTCTACTAAAAAATAGAAAGAAATGATCTGGACAACTAAAAATATATATATAGCAAAAATTAGCCAGGCATGGTGGCGCATGCCTGTAGTCCCAGCTACTCGGGAGGCTGAGGCAAAAGGATTGCATGAGCCCAGGAGTTTGAGGTTGCTGTGAGCTAGGCTGACTCCACAGCACTCACTCTAGCCCGGGCAACAAAGCGAGACTCTGTCTCAAAAAAAAAAAAAAAAAAGACAATATTGTTAAGATGTCCATATTACCCAAATCTATCTATGATTCACCACAATCCCTATCAAAATCCCAATGGCATTTTTTGCAGAAATAGAAAAATTCATCCTAAAATTCATATGGAAACTCAAAGGACTCCAAATAGCCAACAAGTTTTGAAAAGGAGAACAGAGTTGGAGGACTCACACTTTCTGAAAAGTATATTACAAAGCCACAGTAATCAAAAGACTGTGATACTGGCATAAAGATAGACAAATAAACCAATAGAATATGATAGAGAGCCCAGAAATGAACCTTTGCGTATATGGCCAAATAATCTTTGACAAGAATGCCAAGACCACTCAATGGGGAAAGGACAATCTCTTTAACAAATGGTGCTGGGAAAAAGGGATATCCACATGCCAAAGAATGAAAATGGACCTTATCTTACACGACATACAAATATTAACTCAAAATAGATTAAAGACCTAAAATGAGACCCAAAGCTCTAAAATTCCTAGAAGAAAACGGGGAAAATCTTGATGACACTGGACTTGGGAATGATTTCTTGTCTTGACATCAAAAGCATAACCAATAAAAGCAAAAATAGACAAATGACACTACATCAAACTTAAAAATTTTGTGCACCAAAGGACACATCGACAGAGTGAAAGAAATGGAAAAGAATATTTGCAAATCATATATCTAATAATGGGTTAATATCCAGAATATATAAAGAACTCCTACAACTCAACAATAGAAAATCAAATAACATGATTAAAAAATGGAGAAAGGACTTGAATAGACATTTCCTCAAAGAAGATATACAAATGACCAACAAGCATATGAAGAGATGTTCAACATCACTAATCATTAGGGAGGAGCAAATCAAAACCACAGTGAGATATTATCTCACACCCATTAGGATGGCTACTTTCAAAAAACATAAAATAACAAGGGTTGGGGAGAATGTAGAAATATTGGAACTCTTATCTACTGTTGGTGGTATTGTGAAGTGGTACAACTGCTATGGAAAACAATATGGAGTTTCCTTAAAAAAATTAAAAACAGAACTACCATATGATTCAGCAATCTCACTCCTGGGTATGAATGAAAAGAATGAAAAGCAGGGTCACAAAGATATTTACATACTCATGTTCATAGCAGCACTATTCACATTAGCGAACAGTTGGAAGCAGCTCAAATGCCCATCCACAAATGAATGAATAAACAAAATGTGGTATATACATACAATGGAATATTACTCAGCCATTCATGCCAACGTAGATGAACCTAGAGGACATTTTGTTAAGTAAAATAAGTCAGTCACAAAAAGACAAACATTGCATGATTCTACTTATATGAGGTATATAAAGTTGTCAAATTCATAGAAACAGAAAGCAGAATGGTGGTTACAAGGGTCTGGGGGAAGGAAAGAAAGGCCAGCTGTTATTTAACGTGTACAGAGTTTCAGATATGCAGGATGAAAAAGTTCTGGGGAACTGTTTCACGGCAATGCGAAACTTTACTGAACTCTACAGTTAAAAATGATTAATTTTTTTATTGTGTTAAAAAAATGAAACAATTTGAATCAATAAAAAAGAGAAAACTTATATAAATGTGCCTAAATAACAATATTTAGTGTACATGAATGTTTGTTATATTATTCTGTGTACTTTTCCATGTTTGAAATATTTTATAATCCAAGTGTGATTTATTGCTCTTAAACAATTCTGATGAAAGAAATCAAAGTAGAATTAAATAAATGGAGATATTCCACATTCATGGACAGGAAATTCAATATTGTCAAGATGTCAATTCTTCCCCACTTGATCTATAGATTCAGTGTAGTCCCAATCAAAATCCCAGCAAGTTATTTTGTGGATATTGACAAACTGATTCTAAAGTTCATATGGAGAGGCCAAAGACTCAGAATAAACAGCACAATATTGAAAGAGAAGAACAAAGTTGGAGGACTGATACTTCCTGTCTTCAAGACTTACTATAAAGCTACAGTAATCAAGACAGTGTGGTATTGGTGAAAGAATAGACAAACAGATCAATTAAGAAGAATAGAGGGCCCAGAAATAGACTCACATAGTATAGTCAACTGATTTTTGATAAAGAAAAACAGGTAATATAATGGAGAAAAGACTGTCTTTTCAACAAATGGTGCAGGAACAACAGGACATCCACATGCAAAAAAAAAAAAAAAAAGAATCTAGACACAGACCTTACACCTGTCAATTTTACAAAATGTTTGTAAAGGTTGGGCACAGAAGCGTGTGCCCGTATTCCTGAGGTGGGAGGATCATTTGATTCCAGGAGTTCAAGGCTACAGTGAGCTGTGATTGAGCCTGAGAACAGCCACTGCACTCCAGGATGGGCAACATGGCAAGACTACCATCTTTAAAAAGAAAAATAAAAATTTTGTAAAAAAATTGATGAATTAAATATTAGTTCAAGAAATTAGAATAAATCCCCCAAAAGGAGAAGGAAGAAATTACAGAATAAGAAGATAATTTAATTAAATAGAAAAGGAAAACAGAGAAAATCCAGAAACTAAAAGATGGTTAGAAAAACCTTTGGATGGATTAAGAGAAAAAAATGACAGAATGACAAAGAAGGGTGTGCCCTACTGAGTCCATCACCTCAGAGCTGTCTGGTAAGAGAAGGACCGTGATGTGTCCTTTTGAATCAGCAAGAAGTATGGAATGGCAAGGGCAGTCTCAGCAGCATGGTAAGGTCAGAAGCTTCATTCACTGTTTTTGTTTTTTGTTTTTTTTTAATGAATAGATCAGGAAGGATTAGAAACATTAAACATAGATAATCCCTTTAAGAAATTTTATTGTAAAGGAAAGGAGAGAGTCTGAGACAGCAAGAGAACAAGTGAGAAAGAATACTAACCAGAAGGGGAAATAATAGAACTAATAATATTCATGGTTGAGAGATGTTCCTCTAGTGGTTTTCAGCAACCTGCCTGAAAAAAGGACAGCAACTGGTGTAGAATAACGGTCAGGAGAATCTGTCCTGCTCATAATCCCTGTTTAGGTGCAAGATTTAGTGGCCATATTTTATCACACGACCCTGCTTTTCCTGGCCACAGCTGGTTAGTGGGGAAGAGATGATCACTCGGATTCTCTTAAGAATTTGTCCTACGAAAAAGAGATTGTGATGGTGAAACTTCATAATATAGACCTGGGGCTGGTAGCCACGCAGGGATCTGAGCATCCACAGAAAGCTTCTTGAGAGGAGAGTAAGAGAGGGAGGGATGAAGAGAAAAGAGAAGAAAGGGGAGGGGTGAAGGGAGAGAAAGGAAAATAGAAAGAAGCAGCAGAGGTGAGAATGACTCCAGGTGCTCTAAGAGAGCGAAGGAAGTTTTGGTTATTTTTGAAGCTTCATTCCTAGATCTTGTTTCTATCTATGAAGTTTAGCTCTATCAATATCTGGATCAGAAAAATTGCCCTTTTCAAACTTTACAATAAAGCATTCATTCATTAAAGTGATTTAGTAAATATCTATTCTTTGCAACCAAATAGCTTGACAGATATGTTTGTGTTATCTGAAGTGGTGAGAATACCACAAGTAAAGCCATACGCATGGGAATGAAAATCCAATTGAATCAAGGAGAAGCCATAAGGGGAGTGGGGCTTAACAGCAATGAAAGTTAAAATTGCAGGAGCAAACCGCCTCAAGTTCATGGTAGAAGGAAAGTGAGGTATGAATCCACCAACCAACTGAACAATCCACCTATCAATCAATCTCAGTGGTAACTTTCACCAAGGTGGATCTAGCTACATGTTGCCATGTCAACTGTCTTTTTACCAAATCAGTCTTTCCCTTTTACTTAAACATAGTTAAATAAAATTCTTTGAAGAAAGGTGCTTTATAAAAGAGTGAAATTAAATGTCAACCCCAATTAACAGCAAGTTTCGAAGAGAGAGAGAGAGGGAGTAAGTTTAAGCTTTTATCAGCAGGAAACACTCCATATCTCTCTCCTTGCTGTGGAGTATTGTAATTCCAAAGACGGTTGCAGCAATACATACCCTATCCTACATGGTCTTCTTACTATATAATACTGATCTTTTTTCATTGAGAGGTGGGATCTGTGTTCCCTCTGCTTGAACCCTTGCATAACTTTGTAACTTGCTTTGACCAGTAAAATGCAGCACAAGTGAGATTGCATTACTTCCCATGCTGGTCATAAAAAACAGCTTTCACTGGACTCTCTCTCTTGGGATGCTTGCTTCTGGAGTCCAGGTACCACACTGTGAGGAAGCCAAGGCCACAAGGAGATGCCACGTAGGAGTGTTTTGGCCGACAGCCTCGGCTGGACCCAATAGCTAGCATCAACTGAGTGTAAATGAGTCTTCCGATGATTCCAAATTTCAAGTCTTCTAGCTGAGGCTGCCGAAATTATGAAGCACATGATTTCCCCACTGTGCCCTGTCTAAATTCCCGGCCCATAGAAACTGTAAGAGATAATATGTGATTATTGTTATTTTAAGTCACCAAGTTTTGGGGTGATTTGTTATGCAGCGATAGATAATGAATACACTATTCACATTGTAAACCCAAATCATGAAACTGGTGCTGAACAAGATAACGCCAAGCTTTCTCGAGAAAAAAAATTTTTTTTATTATTATGGAACCACTACTTAAGTTTTAGTGACATTCCTGTGTAACTTTGCCTTTGGAGAATGAGGAAATTGTTTGTTATTTTGACCTAGAAAACCGGTTTCTATTATAGCCCTTCATGACCGAATCTAGAATCTGGAAAACAGTCAATGATGCAACATTGACATCTTCATGAATTATTGGACTTCTAAATTTCTCTCTCCCGAAAGTCTCACCCAGTTATTTTGTACATAGTAGGTACATAATAAATACTGAATTGAATTGAGTTTTTCAGTATAAAGCACATCATTTTACAGGGCACTGGCAGTGAAAATGCCAGGATTTCTGTGAGAAGGGAAGGGTTGTAAAAGAAGCCATCTGACAATAATATTTTGAGCAATTTCAGCAGCAACACCAAAAGAGTTGCCTGGAGTGACATTAAAGCCCTTCCTTCATAATTTCCATTAAACAACTCCCAGCCCCCTTTTCCACCAATAAATGCAATTTAATTAAAAACAATGTGCCGGCCGGGTGCGGTGGCTCATGCCTGTAATCCTAGCACTCTAGGAGGCCGAGGCGGGAGGATCGCTTGCAGTCAGGAGTTCAAGACCAGCCTGAGGAAGAGCGAGACCCCCGTCTCTACTAAAAATGGAAAGAAATTAATTGGACAACTAAAAATATAGAGAAAAAAATTAGCCGGGCATGGTGGCGCATGCCTGTAGTCCCAGCTACTCGGGAGGCTGGGGCAGGAGCATTGCGTGAGCCCAGAAGTTTGAGTTGCCGTGAGCTAGGCTGATGCCATGACACTCTAGCCTGGACAACACAGTAAGACTCTGTCTCAAAAAAATAAATAAATAAAATAAAAATAACGTGCTTGCTTTGAGATTGGGGTGCCAGCATAGTCAGGTTCCGGTGAGGGCCCTCTTCCGGGGTGCAGACTGCTGACTTCTTGTTATGACATCATATGGCAGAAGGCGGGAGGGAGCTCTTTGAGGTTTCTTTTGTAAGTGCACTAATCCTGTTCGGGAGGACTCTGCTCTCATGACCTAATCGCCTCCCAAAGGTCTCATCTGCTAATGCCATCACATTGGGGGGTTGAATTTCAATGCATAAATTTTGGAGGGACACAAACATTCAGTTCATAAATAAAGTTAATTTCTCTTCCACTGTTGCCCATACCCCTTTCAAATTCTACTTTAGCCTGTGTGAGCTCAGACAAATGTTAAAGAGAAAGCAAATAACTGTAGAACAGCCTTAACTGTAGATGGACCAGATTTTTAGGGGGTGGGGGTGGGATATGAGAAGATAATGAATTTAATTTAAAAATTTTTTGTTGTAGCAAAATACATATAGCATAAAATTTGCAATTTTATCCATTTTTTTCTTTTCTGGTCTAATTGCTCTGGCTAGACCTTCCTGTTCAATGTTGAATAGCTGCAGTGAAAGGAGGCATCATTGTCTTGTTCCTCATGTTGGGGGAAACCTTTCAGTCTTTCACCATTGAATATGATGTTAGCTGTTGGGTTTTTCATAAATGCCCTTTATAATGTTGAAGATATGATATTTTTATTAGGAAAGTGTTCAATTTTGTCAAATGCCTTTTCTGCATCAGTTGATATGATCATTTGAGTTTTTTTCCTTCATTTTCTAGATGTGATGTATTAGATTGCTTTATTTTTCAGTGTTGAACTATTCTTGCATTCTTGGAATAAATTTCACTTGGTCATGGTGATAGGTGCATACTCCTTTAATATGCTGTTTATTTAGTTTGCTAGGATTTCATTGAGGATTTTTGCATCTATATTAATAAGGGATATTGGTCTATGATTTTCTTTTCTTGTGATGCCTTTATCTGATATCAGAGTAATGCTGGTCTCATTGAATGATTTAGGAAATGTTCCTTCTTCTCCCAGTTTTTGGAGGAGTTTGAGAATGATTGGTATTAGTTCTTCTTTAAATGTTTGATAGAATTCACCAGTGAAGCTATCTGGTTCTGGAGTAGTTTTTTTGGTGGGGAGAGGTTTTTGATTACTGATTTAATCTCTTCATTTGTTATAAGTTTGTTGAGATTTTCTATTTCTTTTTGAGTCAGTTTAGGTAATTTGTGTGTTTCTAAGAATTTTTCTATTTCATCCAGGTTATCTAATTTGTTGATGTATAATTAATTGTTAATAATATCCTTTCATAATCTTTTTATTTCTATAAGGCCAGTAGTGTCTCCACCTTAATTTCTGATTATAGCTTTTTATTTGTGTCCTCTCTTTTTCATTTTGGATGACCCAGCTTTTAATGCATGAAACCACTTGTCTAATAGCTACCCTTCATTGAGTTCTTAGCATTCTTCCTAGGGGTTTGAAGGCAACTCAGTTGATTCTTACAGCCACCCTAAGGGAGTGCCACTATCCCCATAGAATAGATGAGGAAACCAAGACTCAGGGAAACTCAATGAATTTCCCAAGGTCACATAGCTAGTAAGTGATAGGCCCAGAATTCTAATGACCACTACACCTATTTCTTATATTGAAGGTTTCTTGAAGGGCTAAAAGATAATGTAGTTTAGGTGTGATGGAGTTTCCCAGTGAATTCTGCATAGAGACCATCAGTTGTAATGAATAAGCATTTCTCTTACAGTGAGAATTTTCTCAATACAAATAGAATATATAGAGATAGAGTAATTAGAGAACATGATTTGCATTACATGCAGCTGTTGGTTATACATCAGTTGCAGTAGAAAGGTTGTTATTCATGCAGCATTGGGAACACATGCATGTTTGTTTTGAGTGGCTGGCTGTTCATTTGGCAACTTATTCTTTTGATTCTTTTTTGCAGTTACGAACAGTGCTACTGTTTATTTTGATTCTGTGCTTTTTAAAACATTGACTTATTAACATTTTTCGTTTTAGTCCTCATTTGATAACACCAGGTCTAAAATCTCTATGATTTTGATTTAGTCTTATATGCTGTTTAGGATTTGATTAATGATGCTATGTGCAACTTATTTTTAACTTCCCAAACTAAAATATACCTATGTATTATAAATAAATCCCTCTGTTCCTCTTGTTGCAAAGGATCTGAAACTCTGTAGCTTCTGAAACCCTTTTTTATTTCTCATTGACATCATTGCTTTTGCGTTGTTTTCACACCACTGTTTTACATCAGTTTTTTTCTTTTTCTTTCTTTTTTTTTTTTTAAGAGACTGAGTCTCACTCTATCACCCAGGCTGGAGTGCAGTGGCATGATCATAGCTCACTGTAACCTCGAACTCCTGGGCTCAAGCAATCCTCCCCTGCTACCTCGGCCACTGTGCCCAGCCCTACATCAGTTTTATAGGAGTGCAAGAGTTGCATATTATAGAAGACAAGCTGTATTTCAGAAAAAACACACATCAAATAGAAGAGGAGAAAGGCCCCATTTCATGTGAAAACCATGGAAGGTTCTTTTCAGAAAACTTTCTTAAAATCATTAGATTCAGAGATGTGGTAAAAACTATTCTAGTTCCAGTTTTTTTGGGGAAAAGTCTGCCGTATTTTTGGAGGATCTTTAAAGTGTTAAGTTTTCAGCTTATCAGAATCAAGGGAACATATGAGCTAAAACATTTTTAAAAGGGAGACATTTTCATGCTTTCCCTTTGAGAGGTTAATTGATAAACTTACATGAATGAGAACCTCTCAGTATCAGTCTGTAATTAAATGTGTGTACTTCTCTTCAAGTAGTGAATAAAATTTGTGAAAGCCAGAATTACGAAAATGAAAGCATGCTTAGTCATGTCTGGTCCCCTTGGCATGTCTTATTATATAAGTGCATCCCAGCAAACAGACTGCTTCTACATGGGAAACATTGAATATAGTTTCTTGTACCAACAAACTATCTGGAGGACTTTGCTTTGGACCCCAGTGAGGAGTATAATTATGAGCAGACGGAGAAGAGATGATGGATAGTTGCATGTGGACTGTGATGGAGAGGGTAGGAAAAGAACTTCTGTTTTCCTAGGGTAGGCAAACATAAAATATGATTGCCCTCAGGATGCTGAGCACATCCCTGTCATGACTCCAAAGTGTTTTGTAGCTACGGTGCTGTAATCCACCATCTTTTCCAGGCTCTTTTCTGGCAACCAGTTAATATTTCCTGGGTAATTTTATTCAGGCAAGAATGATGTTTGTCAAATTTGCAATACTTGTTTTTGACCCCAAATATCCAGTGGCACCCCTCTCCAACCATTTTTGCCATCAGTCCTTTAGCCTGGGAATAGTTTCAAATGCCTCATTGCATATCCTTCCTCTACATTTAAACATTTGTTGAATCTCTTGGCCAAGTTCTACTTTATGCTGCCTTGGCTGCTTCTTTCTGTGCCTTGTAGTTCCCAGTATTCCTGTATTTCAAAGTATAAGAGAGTATGTGAGTAATCATAATTAAAGATCAAAAATAGAGAAATAGGAAAGGAATGAAGAGGAAGTAGCATGAGATTTTTATAATAGATTAGGGATTTTTATGTGGTGACCATCACAGAGGGACTCACAATCCTATCACTTCTTAAGCTCAATTCCTAGCCTGGTGCTTACCATGTAGGACATGTTCAAAAGATACTAGTTTGAGTCTACTGAATTATATGGTCCTGTATAGCTTACCTCATCTCCTTTGATTCTTTTTTTTTAATGGACACATAATGATTGTACATATTTATGTGGTACATGATGATGTTTTGATACATAAAATGTATAGTGATTGGATTAGAGTAATTATTAAATAACATATCCATCATCTCAAGCATTTATCATTTCTTTGTGTTAGGAACATTCAATATTCTCTCTTCTAGCCATTTGAAAATATGTAATACATTATTGTTAACTATGGTCATCCTACAATGGCGTAGAACACTAGAACTTATTCCTTCTATCTAGCTGTAATTTTGTATCCTTTCTCAAGTCTCTCCCTATCAACTCCTTTCCCCAAGCCTTCCCAGCCTCTAGTAACCTCTGTTCTATTTTTCACTTCTATGAAATCAACTTTCTTTAGCTTCTAAATGTGAGTGAGAATATGTGGTGTTTAACTTTCTGTTCTTGACTTATTTCACTTAACATAATGTCCTTCAGTTCCATCCACATTGACACAAATGACAGGATTTCATTCTTTTTTAGGGCTGAATAGTGTTCCATTGTGTATATATATCGTATTTTCTTTATCCATTCATCTGTTGTTGGACACCTGGGTTTATTCTATAATTTGGCTATCGTGAATAATACTGCAATAAACGTGAGGTGTAGCTATCTCTTCAATATACTGATTTCCTTTCCTTTGGATAAATGCCCAGTACTGGGATTCCTGGATCTTTTGATAGTTCTATTTGCAGTTTCATGAGAAACCTCCATACTACTCTCCAGAATGGCTGTACTAGTTTATATTCCCATTAACAATATGTAAGGGTTCCCTTTTCTGCACATTTTTGTCAACATTTGTTATTTTTTGATTTTTTGATAATAACCACCCTATCTGGGGTGAGATGATATCTCATTGTGGTTTTGATTTGCATTTCCTTGATGATTAGTGATGGTGAGCGTTTTTTCATATATTTTTCTGCCATTTGTATGTCTTTTTTTGAGAAATATCTGTTCAGATTATTTGCCCATTTTTAAATCGGATTTTTTTGTTATTGTTGAAATATTTGATTCTTACACTAATCCCATGTGGAAGCCAGAACAGATGGCACTATCTTCATTTTTGAAACAAGGAAACAGAATTTCAGAATTTTCAGAATTATAGAATCTCAGAGAGATTATGTAACTTCCCAAGATAACCCAACAAGAAAGTGGTGTTTAGGGCTTTAGGGAATTTTCCTAATCAAGTAGGCTACAAATAAATGAAATAAATCGAAGAACATGTAGTAAGCCTTGATATGTGCTACCATCCCTGCTTGAGCTTATCTATATTTTATCTCTCCATTCATTCAAGAAATATTTATTGAATGCCTATTATGTACCAAGCCCTATTCTGGGCACTAAGAATATATATCCATGAATAAAAGAGACAAAAATCGCTGCCCTCTCAGAGTTTATATTATCATTTATTGAGATCTAATTGCCTGCTGACTTGCCTTATCTATTACTAGAATAAGTTAATTTATGTATTGATTTACTTGATAAATATTAATCGATCAGCTACTATGTGCCAGGCACTATGATAGGTGCTGAGAATAAATAGTTGTGAACAAAAACAAGCATGAACCTTGTTCTCAGAGAGCGTCATTGGAGGAGACAAACAATAATCGAATAATGAGTGCTAAGTGCTAAGGAGATGTTCCTGGTGTTGTGAGAACATATAAAAGGGGATTTGACCCAATGAGGGAGAACCGGAAAGGCTTTCTTTGGAGAGTAATGATTGAGCTAAGAAGAGAAGAAGTTAATTAGGTGAAGAGGCAGAGGGAACAGCATGTTAAAAGGCCCTGTGGTAGCAGGAGGATCCATGGCACTTACAAAGATGATAAAAGAAGGCAATGTGGCTGAAGCGCTGAGAGGAAAGGAGTTGACGAAGCGTGAGAAGTAGGTAGGGCCAGATCGTTCAGGCTGTTATAGAGTTTGGTCTTTATCTTTAGAACAATTGGAAGTCATTGAAGTATTTTAAGCACGAGGGAGTGACAAGGCCAGATGAGAATTTTGAAAAGCTTATTGCAAGGGCCAGGAGTGGAATGAGAGGAATCCAGTTGATGGGTTATGGTAGTAGTCTGTGCAAGAGATGATGAAATGATGCTGTCGTGGACCAGGGCAGTGGCAGTGGAGATAGAGGCAGGTAGATGAATTCTAGTAGAAATGACAGGGGTTAGTGTTGGTTTGAATGTGGGTGGTGATGGCAAGGATGCGTCAGGGATGAGTTCCTTGATGCTGAAGCTGAAACTTGTTCAGTGAAGTAGCTCCGGCTCCTAGCACAGTGTTTGGCACCTGGTAGTTACTGGTATCAGAATGGGACTATAATGAAGTCACATGACTCCCAATGTGAATTTTTTGCTCTTCCTCTACTGTTGGAAACCACTTCAGTGTTTTCAGGATAGACTTAGGTGAAACAAGGTACTCATTATTAGAGTTGGTGCTTGGCTAGAGGTAAGGGTGGAAGATGAGGGTGTTGGAGAGAGGAGATGGAATTACGAAAAAGATTCTGTTAGGGATTAGGTTGTTTTGCAGTAAAAGAAGCCATTTCTGAAGATTTTTGGGGGGGTACCATATATATTTAATTCTAAAAAATATTTATTATTGAGCACAGAAACTGATGTTTGTATTTTCAAATGCTTTCATTTCCATTTCTAATTTAAGCTTTGTAATAACCCTAAGAGATGAAGCAAGGATTATCACTTGTCATTTTCCAATAAAGGAAATTGTGGCTGAGAGAGATTTTGTGTCCAGTGAAACTTTAATCCGTATCTTTGAATTACAAATTCAATGGACTTCTTCACTAGGTTACATTCAATATAGAATCTTACCACTTTCGGTGGGATTAAACTTGGAAGTACATTTTTTACAAGAATATTAAAAATAACCTGTTGAAATAGGAAAGAGTCTATAAAGACTTAGTGATTATAAACATGTATTATGTGAAATCACGTATTCGTATTCCCTTTAGAGGAGATTTGGATTTTCAGAAATACTAGTTGATTCTCTCAAGCAGAGCATTTCTACCCTGTATTATGAATAAGTCAACTTTCCAAATAGCTTCTTACAGAGCAGATTATTTGGCTTTCATTCAAAGTTTTTAGACTCAGAAATCCTTTTCTAAGCAGACGTAGTTGTCAAGTGAAAGGACCATGGTGGCAGGAGCAGGAGGCAAAGAGATCTTTGGCAAGTTTTCTATTTCCCTGACAGTTCTCCATCTTTCTACCCATTTCCTTTCCCCTACTCCCAGTGGTCTTTCCCCTGGACAAGGCAGTCTGCGGCTCACCAGCATCTGCTGCCTTCCGGGACTGGTAGAGACTGGAAGACTGGAAGACACTGTGATGAATTGAGCCTTTAAGGGTGTTAGCAGCTCAATCTGCTGCCATTTAGAGATCCACACATTTTAATTATGGGCTTAGTTTCTTAGGCTTTGGAATTATAGTTTCTGCATGTATTCCTGGGATGCACGTTTAGGGATGTGTTCTCGTCTCAGTTTGTGAGACTTTATGTACACAATTCCCATCAACATTAATGGGAGTCGAATATATAAATCGTTGAATGTCAAAATGAGAATATATCCGCTAATCTCAAAGATGAATGAGCCACATCTCTCTTTCCAGCTTTTCTTACTAAGTGATATTCTAAATTTCTTTGGCAAATTTTTGACCAAAAAATGTTAGATTGTGGATAAGTCCTAAATATAGCACAAAATCATTTTATTTTACCAGTTTTATGAACATGATTTCCAGTATTAGCATAGAATATTTATGTGATGATTTTGAGATTTTCCAAGTACCTTATTATTAATAAAACTGATTGCTTTATTATTAGAAATATTTTTGAAGTGTCATAAAATATATTAACACTGTTAATAAGCATCCTTGAATGTGCTTTCATTCATTCGTTTAACGTTTGCTGAATGAGTGCTATATGCCAAGTACTGTGCTAAGCTCTGGGGATGCTAAGAGACAATCTTTTCTTTGAGGAGGAAGAGAGATATAAAAACAACAAACAACAAACTTTACAATAAAGCTGTAAAAAAAAAAAAAAGGAGGTACAAAGAGTCATGAGAACAACAAAGAGAGACAGATGGCTGAAGGAAATGGGAAAGGCTTCACAAAGGCTGTACAGTTTGAACAGGGTCTTGAAGGTTGAGTAGGAATTCTCCAGGCTGAGGAGTCGGGACAGGTCATGGAAGGATGAGAGCATTCAAAGCAGAATAAACTGAATGTATAAAGATTAAGTGAGGAATGTAATAGCAGGAATGTAGAAAAACCTGAAGGAGACCAGACAGAGAAGAGCCTAGAAGGTAGGCTGAGATTAGATTAAGAAAAGTGTCCTTAAGAACCATATTCTGTGAGGCACAATGGCAGTTTTTAAGAAGAAGAGTTATGGAAATGTCATGTGTTTTAAAAAGTTAATTCTAGGGACAGAGTGAAGAATGGATTGGCATGGGAAGAGGTGATTTAGGTTAAGTAATTGGGAGGCCGTTAACACAATATCAGAATGACCTGTTCTTTGGGACAGTTTGATTGATTTATGGTTTTCTTTAGGTAAAATTGACATAAAATAAGCTGCATATATTTAAGGTGTACAGTTGAATAAATTTTGACATAGGTATACACCTGTGAAAGCATCACCACAATCAACATATATATGTGTCAATTATGAATATATCTGTTACCCACCAAAGTTTCCTTGTACCCCTTTGTAATTCATTGCTTCCAATGCCTCAACCTCCTCCACCTCTGTCTCCATGCAACCACCTATCTGCTTTTTGTCCCCAAAGATTGTTAGTATTTTCTAGAATTTTATATAAGTGGAATCATACAGCATGTACTCTTTTTGAGGGCAGTCTGGCCTTTTTCATTCAGCATAATTATTCTGAGATTTGTCTATTCTGTTATGTGTTATCAATAGTTTTTTTTTTTTTTTATTGCTGAGTAGTCTTCCATGGAAGGGTGTGCCACAATTTGTTTATCTATTCACCTGCTGATGAGCACTTTTGTTGTTTCTGGCTTTTGGCTATTGTAGGTAAAGTTGCTATAAATATGAGTGTACAAGTCTTTCTCTTGGAATGCCTAGAACTTCAATGCCTGGGTTATATGGTAGGTGTATGTTTAACTTATTAAGAAACTGGAAAACTGTTTTCTGAAGTGTTTGTACAATTTTACGTTCTCATGAGCAGTGTATGAGAGTTCCAGTTGCTTTATGTCTCAGCAAGAGTTGATATGGTGAGTCGTTTCATTTTAGTCATTCTAATAGGTGGTATTTTGTTATGGCAGTAATTTGTATTTCCCTAATTACCAATTATATGGAGCATCTCTCTTCATGTGTGCTGTGGGCTGAGTTATGTCTCCCCCAGTATTCATATGTTGAAGTCCCAGCCCCCAGATACCAATATCTCCATATTTGGAGAGAAGGTCATTAAAGAGGTGATTAATCTCTTTAATCAGTGTGGAGATACCAATGTGGAGATACCAATATCTCCATATTTGGAAAGAAGGTTGTTAAAGGGGTGATTATGTTAAAATGAGGCCATTACGGTGGGGCCCTAGTCCAGTAGGACTGGTGTCCTTGTGGGAGGAGAAAGGGATGCTGGGGTGGACAAGCACAACTCTGTGAAGAGGCAGCAACAAGGTGACTATCTGCAAGCCAAATTTGTTGACTCCTCGATCTTGGACTTCTAGCCTTTAGAATTGTGAGAAGTAAATTTCTGTTGTTCAAGCCATCCAGTGTGGGATATTTTGGAAGGATGCCCTAGCAACTAACACAATGTGCTTATTTGCCGTCTGTGTATCTTCTTTGGTGAAGCATCTGTTTAAATCTTTTGTTCATTTATTGTATGGAATTGTGCAGTATTATTGCATTTTGAAGGGCTCTTTATATGTTCTGAATACAAGTGCTTTATCAGATATGTGATTTGCAGATATTTTCTCCCAGTCTATGTGTTTTCATTCATTAACAATGTCTTTCAAAGAGCACTTGAGGAAGTCTAATTTATCAAGGTAGATCAACTCCATTCTTTTGCATGTAGATATCTTGTCCCCATACCAATTATTGAAAAGACTACTCTTTCCCCATTGAATTATCTTGTTACACTTGTGGAAAATCAATTGACCATAGATTTATTTTTGGATTCTCAAGTCTATACCATTGGTCTTAGATGTCTATCCTTAGGCCAGTACTGCACTGTCTTAATTAAATGAAACTTTACAGTAAATTTGAAATCAGGAAGTATGATTTGTTCAACTCTGCTCTTTTTTTTCTGAGTTCCTTGAAACCTCATTTCCTTATGCATTTTTCAATCAGCTTATCAATTTCTGTAAAAACAGGCCAATTGTAATTTTGATAGGAATTGAGTTCAATCTATAGATCAATTTGGGTAATATTGACATCCTTAACAATATTAAGTTTCTTGATCCATGAACAGGTGATGTCTTTATATTTATTTAATCTTTTAAAATTTCTTTTAGTGAGAACTATAGATTTTTTCTGAATGAAATGGGAAGATTTTGGAGTGTTTTGAGCTGAGGAATGATATGATCTGACTTATGATTTAAAAGATTGACTTTGGCAGCTTTTTGTAGGATAAAATGTAGGAGACAAAAGTGAAGGAGAAAGACTATTTAGAAGTCTACTACACTAGGCCAGATAACAGATGATAGTGGTTTGGATTACAGTAGTGATAATGGGAAGAGGGAGAAGTGCAAGATCTGTTGTCTATTTTGAGGATAGAATTGACAAGATTTGCTGAAGAATTGGAATTTGGAGAAAAAGAGAGAAGTCGAAGGGTGACGCCAAGGTTTTGGCCTGAGCAACTGGAAGAACGGAGTTGCCATTTACTAAGACAAAGAAGACTGTGAGAAGAGCATGTTCATGGTGATTGGGATGGGGCTATTAGGAGTTCAATTAAGTATGAGCGTTAAGTATGAAATGCCTGTTAGACTTTCAACCTGGGATACTGAATAAGCGTTTGGTATTTGAATGTAGGAATTCAAGGTAGAAGTTCAAGTAGTGGATATAGATGGTATTTGAAGACTAGAGACTGTATGCAGTCATCTAGAGAAGGAGTCTAGTTAGAGAAGTGGTCTCAGGTCTGAACATCAGGGACCCCAGTGTTAGAGCTTAGGGAGGTGAAGTAGATCCAGCAGGGAAGATTGGAAGGAGCAGTCAGGGCAGTAGGAAGAAAATTAAGAGAGTGTGATGTCTTAGAATCTAGTAAAGAAAGTGTTTTAAGAGGGGAAACCAATGAAGTGTGTAAAACACTGCTGATAGTTTGAATAAAATGAGGACTGAGAATTGATCATTGGATTTGGCCATGTGAAGGCATGACCTTGCCAACATCTGTTTTGGTGGAGAAGTGGGGAGTTAGCTTATTTTGAATAGATTTAAGAGACAATGTGGGGCCAGGCAAGGTGACTCATGCCTGTAATCCTAGCACTCTGGGAGGCCTAGGTAGGAGGATCACTTGAGCTTAGGAGTTTGAGATCGGCCTAAGCAAGAGTGAGACCCCATCTCTAATAAAAAATAGAAAAATTAGCCAGGCATGGTGGCATGTGCCTGTAGTCCCAGCTACTTGGGAGCCTGAGGCAGGAGGATCACTTGAGCCCAGGAGTTTGAGCTTGCTGCGCACTATGATGACTCCACTGCACTCTTGCCCATGTGACAAGACTGAGACTCTGTCTAAAAAAAAAAGTAAAATTCCGGGGATGAGCAGTGGATCAAGAGGGCAGCAGCAAGGTGCTCTCTCTTGGCCTTCAGGCTTCTGTGAGAGTGAGGCTTTAGAAAAATAAAAGGTTAGATCCCAACATAAAAAGTTTAGGAACCCTAAATGATAGCTCTAGATCGCTCTATTAAAAATGTCTGCCTTCAGGAATTCAGCACAGTCAAAATCCAAGTTTGAATCCCAAGTCTTGATACTTTTTTGTATGTCGGAGATCTTGGGCAAATCACTTAACCTCTATATCTTCACCTGTAAAACAGGGGTCTAACTACCAGATTTTTAAGAATTGTTGAGAAGATTACATGGGATCATGTGAAGTGACTACCGATGCATGTACATTCTCATGCAGGCTTAATAACAACCCTGCCATGCAGGTGTTCTCACTATTCCCACTTTACAGATGAGGAAACTGAGACTGAGAGAAGTTACATGACTTGCTTCAGGTCTCACAATCAATACATTGGGAAGGCGGGCTTCAACCCAGTTTTAATGCCAAAACTCATGTTTCTCGTCACTGGGCTTTAAAAAAAGAGAGACAATGGGAAAAGAGGAATTAAAAGAGTATAGACAACTCTTTCCAAGGAAATTTCCAAGGGAAGCAGAGAAATGGAATATTAATTACCTTGAGAGGGATATGCTATCAACAGAAGCTTAAAAAAAACTTTTGACTTTAGAAAATTTCAAACTTACAGATAATTGAAAGGATAGTTCAAGGTATACCCTTCACCTAGATTCACCAATTTTTAATATTTTCTTACAGTTGCTTTCTCTCTCTCTCTCTCTCTTTAGGTGATTTGCTGAACTTTAAAGGTAAATTACAAATATCGCGACACTTTACCTACAAATACTTCAACTTGCATATCCCCAAAAGGAAGACATTCTTCACAATATCAATATCACATATAAGTGAATAAATAATAATTTCACATCACCTAATAATCATATCTGCATTCTCTCATTTGTCTTAAAAAATCTTTTATATATTTTAAAATCTAGAGACCAAAGTTTACACATTGTATATTTTATGTCTCTAATATTTATTAATATAAAAAAGTCCTGCTTTTTTTTCTTAGTGACTTTTATTTTTTAAAATGTCCAGGTTAGTTGTCTTATGGAATATTCCCACATTCTGACTATTCTAATTGTTTGTTCACAGTCTTGTTTAACTTTTTTTCCCCCACCTAAACAGCCTATAAATTGGAAATCAACTCTAGAAGCTTAATTAGATCGAGGTTAAACATTTTCAGTAGGCATATTCCTTAAGTTATATTAGGTACTTCATATTACATCCCCTCAGGAGGCACGTAGTGTTAGGTTGTCCACTGTTAGGGATGCTAAATGTGATCTCTTAGCTAAAATAGTGGCTGCCGGATTTCTCCATTATGAAATGCTTTTTCCCTTTTATAATTATGTAAAAGAAAATCTGTGGGGTAATATTTTAGTGCTGTGCAAATATGTTAATTATCAAGTAAGAGTTTTCTTGTTTTTTTTTTTAAATGAAGGTAAGTATAACATGTTTATTTGCTGATGGGAGCAACCTACAAAAGAAAGAAAAATTAATGATGCAGGTGACAGAAGAGACAATTGCCAGTGCATTGCTTGTGAGTAGAAGAGAAAGGATAGGATCCAGCACACAACTGGAGAGCTAGACCTTAGAGTCGTAGACATTCTCCATAGTAACTGGATGGAAGTGGATTGTATGGATATGGATGCAAGTAGGATGATATGGATGGTGGGGGGAGCTTTTGGAAATACTTTTCTAGTTTTTTCCATTTGCCATTATAATTAGTGATTATTTCAAATGTAAACTCAGCCAAATATAGGGATCCAGCTTTCCCTCTCCCTCTCTCTGCAGTGGCATTTAAGTTCTTTGGGATTTCATTTGTTATGGTCTAAAGAGAAGGAAAAATCTGTTTTATAAGCTCTGTTACTCATTAGTCAGTTTCGTATCTGCTTCAATATCTGTTTTCCTACTGCGACTTTCAGCTTGTACAGTCCATGCCTTACGCCAAGGTACCTCCTCATCATTCAGGCTAAACTCGCCTCCTTGTAGCCACTTCTGGGGTCAAGAAAAACTTGGGGAACTGTCACTGCTCTCTTTTCCTAAACGCATCTAGTTGAATTACTGCTGAATTGTTGCCGCATATTTCTGGTATAGGGATTTTTGTTATGAACCTTGCTGTCTTTCTGGACTTTACCCAGGAAGCAAAACACAAATGTCATCCTGAATCTCCTAAATCTATCTGAGATTTGTGTTGTCGTTCCTCCCAGCGCTGAACCTGGGGATCCCAGACTACAGGCTCCCTTCTTGGAGGCTCACATCAGCGGCTAACTTCATTCCTCTTCATTCCGTTTTCAAGTCTTTCTTCAGCCTAACTTTCAAATGTGTATCTTCTATCATCACGCCTTTTTTCCCCCTGATTCTGTTATTTAGATACAAACTTTATGCTCTGAGAACTTCATGCTCCTGTCTTTTAAGAGAAAATCTTTTCTCTCTTTCAAAAAACAAATAAACAACCATACCAACAAAACAAAACATCTGTAGGCTTTCAGGATTACTATTTCTATCAGGGATTTAAGATCTTTTTTCCCCCAAATAAAGAGAACTTAGCCCTGTTTTCTGGATTTTACCTTCCCTTGAGTACATAAACTTGGGCATCAAAGTTTCATTTTAATTGAGGAAGAAAAAAGGAATTCCTGAAAACAAAAAATTATTGAGCAATATTTAAAATATTATTCTTCTGCACATATATTATTAAAACACATATTTCCCCACAATTATTCTCTGCTGTTGATGTATTACTCAGAATATGGAGTATCTATTTTTACAAGACCAAAAGAAGCATTTCAGAGTAACCTAGGGAATGAATGACAATAGGGAAAGATAGGCTCCAAAAAGAATGCAGACTGAGATTTAAGGTGGAAGGGAACATGCTCCGTCTTTGTGCACAATACTGATATTCAATCACTACTGGTCCATGCAGTGGCAAATATGAAGGGAATGATTTGAAATGGCATGAACTCATCAAGAAATGTACTGGGTTCCTTTGGAATGACATCTTATTTTTGCCCTCCTAAAGCAGACAGAAAAAGCAATGTCTCCACCTTTCCAATATTCCAAAGGAAGATTAGTAATTGCCATTTGGCTCTGCTGGTCTTTTAATACGTACCCAAGAGGTATGACTCAACATCACATTAATTTCAAAATATGTGCCATCCTATTTATAAATTTTTTTTTTTTTGCAGAAAAGAAGAAATAACTTCTGGGCTTAAATTCAATTTAGATACTGTGTTAAGAAGGAATAATGTCAGAGATTTGGAAGTTTGTTTTAGAGAATGTGCAGAAAAATAACACTTCGCTTTTAAGTTTAGGGTAAAATTTCTCTCTCTTTTTTCTTCATACATAAATATTAGCTTTATCATGTATTTATAAATGCATATGATGTTACTGGTTATATTATACTTATGCAGTAATATGTATTTGTCATAAGACATATTTATGTAGATGCCCTAAAGTTATGGAATCTTGGAGGACATTGGAAGTGTAAATCAATCCTGTGCTTTAAGATATGTTGCTGAAGAGTGGAGGAGGTAGTCTCTCCTAGGGAGTTCACTTGAATATTCTGTCCTAGAGGCAGCTTTTGTTTCTTAGGTACCTGATTGATTTGAGGGCTGATTCTTCCACTGCAGAAGCAATTAGAATACTACCTGGTTGAAAATGGACAAAGCAACTTTTTCAGGGTGTATAAAACTGTTTATGGGAAGGTCGTTTATAAGGTATGTTTACTGAGAAACACATTTGAGAATGCCTGCTATTTGTCCCTATATGTGCATCCATGTAAGACGAATGTCTCTCAAATCATTTACCTATGCCCGCCTGTAAATGTAGCCTTTTACTAGATGATACGCACTCGTGGGTCACAGCCTATACCTGAAATACCACCTCTCTTTTCTATATCCACATAAATCCTTCCTGACATTAAGGTCCAGATTCTTCTTCTGCATGAAGCCTTACCTGATTCCATTCATTCACGGTGATTTCTCTTTCTCTGATCTTTGGGAGTATTTGCTATTTGCCTCATCTCTTTGGTTTGTCTTAGGCCTTGTAACCAGTCCATTTTGCAAGTCTATTTAGCTTTTTCTGTTTTTATGTCACATCTCTTCAAGTGGATTTCAGACTCTTTGAGATCATGGAACATATGTAGTAAGTCTTCACATCTTACATTGTTTAGTACATGGTCAATGCTCGAACCTTATTTGCTAAGTGAATGAATGAAGCAGATGTCAGTCTCATGCACCACGACAAGAGGCCATTTACAAATGTGGTATGTGAACTGGGACTGGCATAAGATTAATGTTTCCAAAGGATAAAGGGGTCTCAGGTTGAGAAGACACTTTAAGGGCCACCTAGTTTATCCAGCCCCTTGGTATGTAAATTTCCTCTGTGGGGCAGAGTTGTTCCCCTTAGACCGAACATCTCCCATGATTCAGAATGAGCACCTTAAGTAACATGGAAATTTCAGGTACTATCATAAAATGGTTAAGTATGATAAGTTTTCAACTAGATTTTCTGGGTTTGAATCCACTGTTCTTTACTGCCTCTGTAGCCTTGGGCAAGTTCTTAAGTTTTGATTTCTTCAAAACTGGGATGATCATATAAAATTTCAATTTATTATTAACAATTCTAAAATCCAAAATCTCTGAAAACTGAAAGTTTTTATAACTCATTTTCCTGGAAAACCTGCCCTGATCTGAACTCATAAATCTAACTTAAATGGATATGAGGTTGTTTATAGTCTTTAATACCCACTAATGAGTGAATATGCATATACTTCTCTACAAAAATATTAATGTATTTGACTATGGGGTGTTGCCCCAAGTCTTGCTAGGAGTGTTACATGTAGTATACATACATTATTCATTTTCTGAAAAGTTGTGAATACCAAAACATATTTGGCTCCCAAGTGGTTCAGATAAGGGATCATGCACCTCTATTACCTACTCATAAGATTATTAGGAGGGTAAAGTGAGATAATAGATGGTAACCATTTAGCACTGTGCCTGGAACATAATAAGCCCTTAATAAATATCAGCTAGTGTTATTGGTACTTACATTTTAAATTAATCATGTTAGGCTTTTTGTGAAAGTTAAGTTTCTTTCAACATTTTATATTTAGTATCTATAGAAGTACTGCTGTTTTTCTTACTCTCTAATGAACAAATGATTTTCCCAGGAAGCTAGACTTTAAAATGTATTTAAGAAATGAAATTATATTTATTATTGAACTTTTATTATTGACTTTTATTTCAGAAGAGCCCTTGGTAATGTATTCACTCTTATTCATGTACTTGTCACTTCATTCATTTTACAAAAATGTATTGTGCAGCTTGTTAGTTCCTGATGATATGACAATAAACAAACATTGTCCCTGCCTTCCTACATTTTATAGTCTAGTGGAAACTAATTAGTGTTTTTTTTTCCTGTTGAGTCATTCTTTCATTTATTCAACAAATAATTATTGAGTACTTACTATATACCAGGCACTGTTCTAGGCACTGAGAATACAGCAGTTACTAAGGCAGACAAGATCCCTGCCTCCATAAAATTTAGTTTTTAGTAGGGAAAGACAAATAGTAAACAAACATAATATTTTTGGCTGATGATAAATTCAGTGAAGGAAACCAAATAGGCTGATGTGCTAGAGAGTGATGTGGTATAGGTGAGGGTGGAGCTACTTTAGGTAGGGTAGTCAGGGAAAGCTTGGTGAAGAAATATTTGAACCGAGCCCGTGTAGTGGAGATAGACCCGACTAAATGTGATCGACTCAAAAATAACAGAATTTTAAAACCTGATAGAAGTTATTTTATTTTATTTTTTTTTTTTGAGACAGAGTCTCACTGTGTTGCCCGGGCTAGAGTGAGTGCCGTGGTGTCAGCCTAGCACACAGCAACCTCAAACTCCTGGGCTCAAGGGATCCTCCTGCTTCAGCCTCCCAAGTAGCTGGGACTACAGGCATGCGCCACCATGCCCGGCTAATTTTTTCTATATATTTTTAGTTGTCCAATTAATTT
>CAUYSK010088064.1:0-58087 GCA_963575035.1 Avahi laniger | reverse complement strand
GGAGACGAAACAACAAGGAACAGAGACGTGTTGAGTCGGGACGGTGTGGGAACAAAGAACTTGCGGTGGGACAGTTGCCAAACAGACTATGTTATAAATAAAGCAGCTCCAGCAAGAGTTTTTTTTGCTGCAGCCTCATACCGTCTTGCGGTGTCTGTGTCTTTTTGTACGGGCTGCAGTCATGTGTCTGCGTCTTTATGTCTCTGTGTTCATTCCTCGGTCTCAAGTCGGGCCACGTCACTGTATCACTGCTGCCCATGAGCAGGAACAGCAAAGGACTGCAGCACCCCAGCAGATGAAGAGGAAGGAGAAAGCGCACTCTAGCAAAGAGGAAAAGCGTGACCGACATTCCACAATGTTAGGGAAGGTGGCACACTGGCTTCCAGGGAAGAACGTAATAAAGTCTCCCCAACTGAAACACAGAGAGGATTGCATTTATTTTCACTATTCCTGATACTTTCTATTGTCAATGAATATTTGCTTTCAAAGTGAAAAACAGAAAAATATGGTAGGAATTACTGCTGTAAATGCCTGTAGAACCTCCCATGATCACAGAAGAATGAAAAACGCTGTGGGGAGGAGCAGAGCTCAGACTGAGGTAATTTTCAGTAATGCATTTTTCAAACTAATGCACTCTCCATTTCAAAGTCTTGTTTAAATAAATGAATATATTCAACTACCCATAGCACTATCTTTTTATAGCACATTTTTTGAAAGCCTAATTTTAAGCTAGCCGGGGTACATGTGGGTAATATGTTAATCTTTAATTTGCCTCAGTATACAAATAGACAATGTGTTAATAAACAGTAAAGTGTATTAGCTTAATTTGATGATAGTGTCACAGGTCCCATCAATTAAATCAATTATGATCCGCACAATACTTTTAAAACACACTAACACCTGATTTTTTTCCCCTTAAGAAACCTATTTGACTTTCCTACTCATATTGTCACAATCATTACACAAATTAGTTTTGTAGAATGTATACTCAATGAGAAGCACTAGAATGAGATTTTAATGATAAGGAAGAATTTGCTGTTACTGTCCTGTGGCGTGCTTGACTGAAGAGTCACTCTGGTGAAAACAGGTGTCCTCAAGTCCTAAATTATTACTACGGTTAAAAATCATGAAAAGAAAAATAAAAACAAAGAGAATGTGTATTTCAAAACAGCTGAAATCTTCTACAACACTTGCTGAGACTGGTAATATATGCTGAGTTTATTTAAATCACTAAAATTGCTGTAATTAAACTTCTCTCTAAATCAGACTTGTATAAGAGTCAGAAATCTCCTATAATTAACTTATCTGTGGAAGTAATCAGACAATAACTGCTGGTATATTTTAGGAACCACTAAAACTACTGTAGCTGTTGAATGTAATGACTATAATAAATCTTTAACAGCAGTTATCTCATAACCTCTTCACAGCTGCAAGGGTGGGAGAGAGATTGTTTTTTCAAAGCTTTTCCCTGAGCTGGTTTAAATGTGCTATTGCTACACTGCTCTTCTACAATATGGGACAATTACTAAGGCACAGTGGTCCCGAAATGAACCACCAGCCTGTGCTACAATATCAAGGTGGGCTGTTGGTACTACTAATGAGGAATACCTAGTGTTTTAGGACTACTTAAGACAATGCTAAAAAATATCCAGTAGGCAGCTGAAAAACAGAAGACCTAACTATATTGACCATGTAGAAATTATGTTCAAGGCAGAGGTAACTTGATTGATGGAATCAATCCATCAATGGAAAGGACCTCAGGGATTGAATGATTGCGACTTCATGACACGTCTCCGCAGCCAAGTACTACAGTTCTTATCTCTGTAAAATTAATGAATAAATTCTTCAAGGAGGGGACCACATTTCATACTTCCCGAGCTCCCAAGCCAAAGCTATCTGAATCAAGGCTGTCCAATGGTTTTGTATATATTTATATTTTGTTATTTTAGAATAGAAAAATAGGCCAGGCATGGTGGCTAACGCTTGTAATCCTAGCATTATGGGAGGCCAAGGCAGGCAGATTGTTTGAGCTCAGGAGTTTGAGATCAGCCTGAGCAAAAGCGAGACCCTGTCTCTACTAAAAAAATAGAAAGAAATTAGCTAGACAACTAAAAATGTATATATATATAAAAAATTAGTCAGGCATGGTGGTGCATGCCTGTAGTCCCAGCGACTCGGGAGGCTGAGGCAGGAGGATTGTTTGAGCCCAGGAGTTTGAGGTTGCTGTGAGCGAGGCTGATGCCACGGCACTCTAGCCTGGGCAACAGAGTGAGACTCTGTCTCAAAAAAAAAAAAAAAAATTAGAAGAAAAAAATATATGAAAGCCAGAAGATATTGTTGAACCTATTCAAAGTACTTTAACAGTCTACAGCTATACTACCCTGAACGTGCCTGATCTCGTCTGATCTCAAAGTACTATAACAGATCAGAGAACACCAGTCTCTCATGAATTCGTTCATGAACTCATTTATTCTAACCATTATGTAGCTGTAAGGCATCATATAGTAAGTTAATAGGTAAAGGACCAATAGGGAAAATATTTTTGCAGTATCAAAAACCAACAAGGAAGTAATATCAGTAATACAAATCAAACCTGAAATCTGAAATCAACAAGAAAAAGAAAAAAATAGTTCAAGGGAAAATGGGCAAAAGATATGAGTAGGCAGTTCACAGTCAGGGAATCCAGAATGGCTTACAAATTTGAGATGCTCAGCTTTTCTAGTATTGAAAGAATAGTAGTGTTTGTATTTCATTAAATCTATGAAATATTACTGAAACATTAAAACAGCTATTTGAAGGCATTGCAAGTTTATTCTTAACAAACTGTTTCTGCATTTTGTAGGAAGAATGAGTTTGTGGTTTTGTTGCATGGGGATGCTCCCCAATCACCCCAAGTCAGCCAGTGAGAAACTGTGGCCTTCTCTACTGAAGGGGGAGATGACAGCTTTTAGAGCAGCAGAATAGACAGAAATTTAAAGAGGAAATTTTGGAAGCAGGAGAGCTGCAGGAGAGCTGAGATCTAAAATCTGAGAATAAAGTCTACCCAAATCCCTCGATGACTGGTAACTTTCCACCTTCATAGGTAGGGAGCCTGGTGAAAAAGCAAGCAGAAGTTGAGGGGGATGGATTAGCTATATATGACTGCAAAAACAAATCACCCCCAAACTTAGCAGCTTGCAACAACCATAAACATTATCTTAGACAATTTTTTGCTACACAGACCTGGCTGCTTTATACTCTCAAGACACGGTAGCTGGTTTCCCCAGAGCAAGTGATCCAAAGGAGAGCAAAGGAAAAGTTGTGACATCTTTTATGACCTAGCCTTGTAAGTCACACTCTATCACTTCTCTTCTTTTCTTCTCTTTTTTAATTTATAAAGAAAAGAGGTTTATTTGGCTCATGGTTCTGCAGCCTGTACAAGAAGCATGGCTCTGGCATCTGCATCTGGTGAGAGGCTCAGGCTGCCTCCACTCACGGCAGAAGATGAAGGAGACCAGTGTGTGCAGAGATCACAAGGGGAGAAAGAAAGCAAGAGAGAGAGGGCGGAGGTACCACACACTGTCATTGCTGCAATATCCTACTGGTCATACAGGTCAGCCCTACTCCACAGAGAGACGACTACACAGAGGCAGGAACACCTGGAGGCGAGAATCACTGGGGCCTTCATGGAGGCTGACTGCTACAGAAACCTACCCTGAAAGAAATTTACAAGTTTGTTATGTTTTGCCTGAGTGCATTTCCCAGTACACAGTTTGGGTAGCAGAAAATAGAAGTCCTGCTGGCTTGAGGTGTAAGAGGGCAAAACTTGGGGCTGGCAAAACAACTGGAAATTTAGATAGTGAATCCCAGAAGCAAGAGGAAATCCCAAAAGCAAGCCCCGAAATCTAAGTATGAATTCCACCCAAATCTTTGGCAGATCAGTAAACTTTCCAGGCACGAGGTATCTTTACCCCTGCCCTGCAGAGGGCTACACTTGAATAATAGCAAGGAGGCCAAAAATCCTGAGCAGAGATAATAGCTGCTTTGCACTGCAGGGGAGACAGATTTTTCAGTTTGAGTCTAGAAGTTAACTATTTACTACACATCAACAATCCTAAGAACAAACCAAATTCTAAAGTTGCTACAACATATTACATCATATAAACAATCCAATTTTCAACCAAAAATTACTAGATTAGTTATGCAAAAAAACAGGAATCCCCTGACCCACACTCAGGAAAAAAAATGTAGCCAATAGCAACTGCCTGCAAGGATATCCAAATATTGGGTTTATCAGAAAAAGACTTCAAATCAGTGATTATAAATAAGTACAAAGAATCGAAGAAAAACATAATATTAAAGAGCAAACAGCTGTGGAATCTTAATAGTGAAATGGAAACTATAAAAAAGAAGCAATTGGAGATCTAGAGCTGAAAAAATAGTAGCTAAAATGAAAACTTTACTAAATGGGCTCAACAGCAGATTTGAAATGGTAGAAGAAAGCATCACTGAACTTGAAGATAGAGCAATAGAAACTATGCGATCCAATAGGAATAAAATGAAAAAGAATGAACAAAATTTCAGAGACCTTGTGGGACACTGTCAAACAGCCCAATATACTAGTAATTCAAGTCCCAGAAGTAGAGAAGTGATAAAGAAGAAAAAATATTTAAAGACATATGTCTAAAAAAAATGCTTAACTCACAAGATTTTGGGGTAAGGATTCCATGAGAACTCATATAAAAATAACGTGAAATGTAGTAACATTACAGATACTTAAAGTACATTGATACTTTGACTTTTCTGTTTATAAACTCTTCCTGCCCACCATTCAGGCTATTGATGTCTTTTACTACCATCAGATGAAGAGGCAATTAAAGGGAATGGGATTAACTGTATTTTTTTCATAATACAACTATTTATTCAGCACCTATTATGTTATGGTTAAATGTCAACGGAAGGTTAATTTTATGTGTCCACTTGGCTAGGCCACAATACCCAGATATTTGGTCAAATATATCTAGATGTTGCTATGAAGATATTTTTTAAGTGCTTTGAGTAAAGCAGATTATTATCTGTAGTGGACATAAGCCTCACCCAGTCAGATGAAAGCCTTAAGAAAAGGACTGACCTCCCTCCGGGGAAAGGGAATTCTGCCTCCAGACTGCCTTCACGCTCAAGTCAAGCTGCAACACCAAGTCTTCTCTGGGTCTCCAGCTTGCCGGCCTGTCCTGCAGACTTTAGACTGGTCAGCTTCTAGAATCATGTCAGCCAATTCCTTAAAATAAATCTCTTTCTGTCTCTGTCTCCACACACACACACACACTCACACACATTCTATTGGTTTTGTTTCTCTGGAGAACCTCGACAACTATGATTAATGCAAGGGAGGAGGGTTGGTCATGCTTCCTATTCTCAATAAGTTTTTTGCCTGTAAATTAAGGGAAAAACTCAAAATACACCATACAAATCTGTAAGCACAAGGTGTCTTGAGAACACAGAGGAGAAGCACACCTTCTGGTCTGGGGCAGGAGAGAGGAGTGCAGTCAGAAAAGGCCTCCTGGAAGAGAAAACATCTAAGCTCAGCTCTAATGAATAGGAGCAAAGAGAGGAAAGGTAAGTAGAGAGACAAGGAAGGGCATGGCAAATAGAAAAGCCATAGGCAGGAGCTATATCCTGACATGCCTTATGTGCTGCACTAAGGAGTTTAGTTTTTATCCTCAGAGCAATGGAGAACAACTTTGCACAAATATATTATATATGGGTATAAGAATCATAGGAAAAACTTCTGAATAATGTTGATTATTAACCATGTATGTTCTGTCTTTATTTTTTTATGATAACAGAAAACTAAGAGCTTACCATATGAGGTACTGGTTGCATCGAGCTGATTTACTGGCTATAATATAGCCATCTCAGCCTTTTCTTTAAGTTTCATTACAAATGTGATCACTATTACTATAAATGTGACTTGTTTTCTAGTGCCATCTGGTGTTTTGTTAGGGCACTGATTACCACTTTTTAAAAGACTACAGATAGTAACCAGGAAATCTTTAAATGCCTTTTTATAAGACATTCACAATATATCTTGTTTAAACCTATTCTTAATTGTAATGAACAATATAATGGGGTACTAAGTATTAGTCTAAATTTTTAAAAATTTCAGGAAAAGTCAACAAGACAAATATAATTTTATCTAACATATACACGTACACAAGCAAAAGCACATTTCATTTTTGTAGGCATGTGTATTCCATTGTTCTTCAAATTTCTTTAAAGGCACAGAAATCCTCAACTAATGGCTGACATTTGATCTATACTAAATCAGTAACATATTGCACACTTTTGTGCTCAGTGAATTTGTCAAAGCACACCTTTTTACGAAGCTTAGAGTCATCTTCGACTCCCCCCTCTCTCTCTCATACCCCATTATCCCACCCAGTAGCAGACCCTACTGACTTTAAGTCCAAATACGTGCAGAATCTAAACACCGCTCACCACCTCCACCCTACATCCTGATCCCGGTCATCTCTCACCATCTCTCAGCTGGACTACTGCAGCAGTCTCCTAATGGTCTCCCTGCTGCCAATCTTGCACCCCTCTTGCCTGAATGAGCCTTTGAAAACATAAGGCAGATCACATCCATCTTCTGCTCAGTCTCCCAATGGCTTCCCACCTCACCACAAAGTCCGTCCTTTCGCCTTCGATTGTGTCTCACACACTCGTACACCCTGTCTTCACTCACTCTTCACCAGCAAACACCTCCTTGCTGGGCCTCACACATGCCAAGCACACACGCTGCAGGGACTATGAGCACACTCCTCCACCCCCCAACGCTCTGCTCCCGGACGGGGTGCCGCTCCCTCCCCTGCCTGTTCAAAACTCTCCGCTTAAATGACACTCTCCAAGAGGCCTATCTCAGACAGTGACATCTAAGCAACACCTCCTGTCTACTGTCACTTTCTGTTGTCTTTTCCTGTTTTATATTTTTTTCCACACTTATCCCTGCCTGTTATACTCTAGCTTTTCAAAACAACATATCCAGCCCCTACCAGCCCCCACCCACACATTAAAATGTGAGAACAAAGAGAGCTGGAACTTTGTTTTATTGACTGGTTTAGCCCCAGTGCCTAAAACAGTGCCTGGCCCAGTAAGTACTCCATATGTACTGAATAAATGGATGAATAAAAATTATTGTTTGAATTTGGCATCTAATAAGCCATTTTTGCATTGTATTATTCTGTAGTTCACACTCGCATTTTGTGACTGTGGAATACGGGATATGTGGGCAAAGACGACATCCAGCCGGGAGAAGCCCATATAGCAATTTTATCTAAGACAGATACAAACAATCTGATTCAAGAATCAGACATCTCCAAATGAGGGCCTATTTTGAATAACCTTATTCCAATCCTGTGACTCTACCAAAACAGACTAAATCTGATTCTCTAAAAGAACAGAGGGATCACAGATTTATTAATTGTAAGTGAAAACAATGTCTTCCCACTCTCATCAGTAGTTTCTCATCAATATTCTAGAGGGGAGATAACACAGGTAAAATCCGTCAATCTAATAATTTATCCTGAGACAAATTTATAACTGCCATTAAAAAAAATCTCAATTTCTGTTATTATGAAACTAAAGTCTGACTGTTGAAACACACTTTTTTTACTACACATTCCAAAAATGGAATGTTTCCCCTTCCCTTTTCCCTACCAGTTAACAACATCATATGAATCTATTTGAGTAAAAAATTACATGGAATTCCCAAAGCTGGCAATTCGCTTGAACATGATTTTCGGTGAATCTGTGGTAGCACTGATCCATCATTTCTTTTAATTCTTACTATTCCTATATTTCACCCTTAATAAAATGCTTTAGTTACAAACATCTTTTAGTTGGTACTGATCTAAACTGTCAATTTTAAATGCTCAGAGAGTGACAAAATTGTCAAGAGAAGCTGTTTTCCTGACCAGGTTCCAGAGACTCAGCCCCCGCACTCCCCAAGAACACCCCCTTTAGGGTCAGAGCTCCTAGAGGTGAGACCTGTGCACAGAGGACACCGGGCAGGACAGTGCTGGCTGCTAAGGCTGAACCGGGAGCTCTGCCACATGAGAGGCAGAGCCGTGGGCCCGGACTGCCCTGTGCGCAGCAGGTCCGGGCAGGTTTGCAAGTGTTCGTACTTATCTGCAATAAACCACACCTACAATCTGGCCTCCCCCTCGCTCCCTTTCAAGAATGCACTGCCGTGGACCTCCTAGAAGCGAACAGTCAACGTGGGAATGAGCAAGGGCCCTGCTAGGTACAGAGATGTGGCTGGGCTGGGGATGGCGTCCCACGGCATGGAGAACCACGTCCGGACTCCCGCAATGGTCTGGCCCCAGGCTTTCTTTAACTGTATCTCACGCACTCTCAGCTTGTTCAGGGTGCTCCAGTCTCTCTGGCCCTTCTCTCCCTTCTCAGGACTTTTGCACAAACTGCTCCTCAGCTCAAAGTGCTCTTAGTCCTTGCACAGCTGCTGGATCATTATCACTAACCACGGAAGAGAACTTCTCCCTGGCACACTGTCCTGCTTTGTGTCCTCAGAACTCTCATCCCAGTTTGTTTTTGTGTGCATTGCTGGTCTCCCTACCGAGGTGTGAGCTCCCCCAGAGCAGGAACCTTGTCTGACTTGCTCTCGGCTGCGCGCACCTGTCCAGGACAATGCCTGGCATGCAGCAGGCATGCAAATATTTAAGGGGGTGAAGGGATCTGTGGGTTTTGGGGTTTTTTTGGTGACTGTTAGGAAGTTTATTGTTTTTAAAAATACATATTCTGATGATCTATCCTTTTTAGCCTGGAACAGTAGCTATGTTCCTAAAATATGGTGGTCGAATACATTTTGGTAACAAAAGGAGTGAAATCCTGCATTGCTCGAGACTGCTAATTACTGCTTCCTCGTGATATTCAATATTCCCTTCTTCCTTAGAACTAGAACCCTGAGTTTTAGCTCTGACAAAGTTCTGTCAGTTAAATGTAGATCTTCTAAGAGGCCTGCTCCTGCCGTAGTCCTCTTCCCTGTTACCCGGATGTAGCTACAATGGCTGGCGCTGAGGACAGCCCTTTTGGAATAGGAAGTTATGGACTAAGGATGGCAGAATGGCCAGAAACTGGGTCCTTCATGAGCCACTAAACAGGTCCTAGGCTACTTATGAGGGTAAGAAATAAACTCCTGTCTTTTTTTTTTTAATATTTTATTTTATTTTATTTTTTGTTTATTATTATTCCAAGGCATTGTAAGGGTACAAACATTCTAGTTATACTTTATGTCTTTGCCTCACCCAGATGCAGGTTAAAGGCGTGCCCTTCCCTCCCTTTAGTGCTCCCCGTGTCCTTTAGTTGTAGATTCGCCCCCTATCCCCCTAATCCCTGGAGAGTATTTCTGTCATGTGATCACCCTAGTGTTGATCAGTTAGTACCAATTTGATGGCGAGTACAAATGGATCCCTTTCTTCTGCTCTTGTGGTGCCTCACTTTGGATAATGGGCCTAAGTTTAGTCCAAAAACGATGGTTAGATGCCACGAAGTAGGTGGCAATGCCTTAACCGTATGCGTGTTGCACAGGCCCGAGAGCCTCTTCCATCCTTGTCAAGGGGAGTGCTAACCTTCTCTCCTTTCATAAAACACAACTCCTGTCTTTTAAGACACTAAAATTTTAGTTTTTTTAAAATTATATGTAACTGAATTTAATTGTAATGGGAGTGTGGCGCTTTGTAGGGTTGGTTTGAATCTGATACATAACTCAAGTCTTAAAGACATGCAGGAAGGAGGGTAAAGACAGGCGCTATTAGGAAAACCAGGATTTCAGCCAGGCCTAGTGGCATCCACCTGCAGTCCCAGCCATTTGCGAGGCTGAGGCGGGGGAGGATCCCTCGAGCCCAGGAGTTCTAGTCCAGCCTGGGCAAAGTACCGAGAACCTATCTCTTAAAAAAGAAAAGGAAAAAAGAAAACCAGAATTTTCCTTAAAAGTGTTCATTTCCCTAACCAATGTAGCAAAAGAAAACATGAATAAAGGACGAAGAGGGCTTGTTTTTTCTCTCTTCTCTGTTACACCCTGGAATCCGGGATCATGAGGAGTGAGACTTGAGTGACGCTGGCGCTCGGACGTGGCCTCAGTCTACACAGCAGTGGTCGCTTTGCCTTGGAGCCACATAATGAAATGTTCATCGGTCCAAGGCAAACTGAGTGGTGTGGATCACATTTGTGATTTTTCCATAATGCTATATTTATTTGATATTTTTAAAACTGTCCTTTATTTTTAAATTACGTGTGACTTACTTTGGAGACTAAAAATACCTTCGCTTTTATAATTATTAATACTTATAATAGTAGATACGACTTCTTTTAAAAGTTATGTTCTAACAAAATAAAAAAATTGGCATACCTATGTGAGATCCCCAAGTCAACTAATTTAATTGCTAATCTAAGCAACCCAAAGTCCAGATATTTGGATAATAATACTAGTAGGCTGAGACTTGGATAATAATAGTATCAGACTGTGTTCATTATTTACAGATATTGTTTCCATTTTACCTTTCGGCTATGATGTATACTCTGTGAGGCATAAGAATCACTATCTTCATTTCTAGATGAAGACATTTAAGGTTAAACTGTTTTTAAATAAAAATTTTCTTTTCCTTGTTAGTTTCATGCTCTAAACAGTGTAACACACAGAGCTCTGACACACTGAGCCACAGGAGACCACGTGATCTCTGCTTTCCCTGGGAACAGCCGCAACAGCGTCTCCTTGCCAGCACCACCCGCTCAAGTTTTGGGTCTCCCATAGATTCTCATCCTAGGAGTTCCATCTGGGTTCTGGCTCTTACTCCTTCAGTTTGGATTTTACAGTCTTTTATGTCTTTTGATATTGATCCTTATTAATTAAAAAATAACAGAAATTCATTCAACAAATATTTACTGAGTGCCTACTGTGTGCCAAGAGCGGTTCTAGGCTCAGGAGGTGCAGCAGTGAGCAAAACAAAGAAAAATGTGTCTTCATGGAAACTTTATTCCAGTGAGAGGTCCAGATAATAAACACTAAAGAAGGAAACTATCAGCTATATCATGTGATGATAGAGCAATAGAGAAAATACAGCAAGGAAAGAGAGCATGGCCTCTAGGGAGTTGCAATCTTAAATAAGACCAGGGTCAGGGGGGCTCACTGAGAGGGCAGCGGCTGAGCGGAACTAAAGGAGCAAGCCTTGTGGGCGTGTGTGCTTGGCAGGGAAGCCAGCGTGGCTAGAATGGAGGGAGCAGACAGAGGGAGAATCGCAGGACATGAAGTTGGAGGGGAAACCTGTAGAAGACGAGAAAGGGAAACCGAATGGTATGAAGCCTTGTAAACCATTGCAAAGGACTTTGCTTTTATCTGAAGAAGATCTGAAGGTGTTGGAGGGATCTTAGCAACATGATATGACTTAGGTTTTTAAAAAGGGTCACTGTAGCTACTGCATTGAGAAAGGCTATAGAAAACCCAAAATGCAAGCAGGAAGACCAGTTAGGAGACAACCGGAATGATCCAGGCAAGAGATAGTGTGGTTTGGACCTGGTGGCAGTGGGAAAAGGTGGCAGGTAGTAGTTGGATTCTCAGTGTATTCTGGAGTGAAGGAATCCTACCAAGATTTGCTGATGGAATTACAGTGATGTATGAAAGAGAAAGCTTGTAGGAGAAGTACATTTTGAGGGGTGAAGATCAGGAGTTCAGGTTTAGATCTGTCATGTTTGAAGTGATTATGAGACAACCCACTGAGGTTACCATGTAGATACCATGTGGACGGCTGGACACACCAGTCTAGAGTTCAGGGAAGAGACCCAGGCTGTGGGTAAATGTGACAATCTTGGGCATATGGAGAGGAATTTAAAGCCAGGAGATGAGATGAGATCATCAAGGGAGTACGTGCTGACAGAGAAATGCTCCAAGGACTGCAGCCTGGGGCAGAGCAATCTTTAATGTTCTGGGAGATGGGCAGTATCCATCCAAAGAGCCTGTGAAGAAGCAAACAGCAGAGAGTAGGAGTAAAACCAAGAGCACGTGGCTTCCAGCAAGCCACGTGAAGCCGTGTCTGAAGCAGAGGACGTGATCAGCTATCAAAAGCTGCTATGCTCCGTCCTGCTCTGGCATTTGTCACTGTCTATTATAGTTAGACAGGCACTGGAGAGCTTGAGCAGGATGATCGAGCTAATCCCAATCATCTGTAAAACAAAGTCAACCAACAGTTTCCAATATGGAGGAGAAAACTCCAGAATTAACAAGTCATTTAGAAATGCATAAGGAAGTACTAGAAGGAAACAGCTACAAGAGAGTTGGTGAGTGGAACTCAAGCATGGGTAGTGGTGGGGTAGAAGACTGCTGTTTTTCATGCTAACACTTAACTTTTTAAACTATATTATTGTATTACTTTGACAAAAGTTTAAAACGACTAGTGAGAAAAAAAATTGCATGAGGCAGATGCCTAGTTCTCCACCTGTGGGTTGTGAAATTGCAGCCAGAGGCCAGCAACTCCATGTTTACCAATTATTTACACACTAAGTAATACCTTGTGCATTATATGTACAAGTAGATCCACATGTAGATACTATTCTCATCATTACAAATTCCATTAAAGGCATCCCTGAAACTGTAATAACATTTAATCATTAAAGATCTTATCATTCAATGGATACTGAAAATATAACCACTACTCTATGATCATCCATATAATTTGTTGACATTAAAAATAGTTCCTCACTTTAAGTTTACAAACCTCTGTGAGAGTTCAACTAAAATACTATGTGTTATTAAATTTCTTAGAATGCCTCTGTAATAAACTTTTGGAAGGCAGATTTCATTCTTTCTATAGGCTGTAACTCTGCATGTCTTTCCTTCTAATAAATCAGAGTTCCTTGCAAAAAGATATCATGTTCTAGCAATCTTTGGATTCCTATACCTAGCACAGCTGTCAACATATCAAAAGTAAATAATATTTAATATTTCCTAAGTGTTTTCCATGTGTTAAATATTGCTTTAAGCACTTTATGTATACTTTTATTAAATTACTTTTGTGGAAACACAGCCTACTGAAGTTGGCACTCTTATTATTCCTGTATCACAGAAGAGGACACTGAGGCACAAAGGTTAGGTAATTAATTCTCCCAAGGACACACATACAATGGATGACAAAATTAGAATTAAAAACCAGGCAATCTCTCTCTGAGCCTGAGCTCTTAATGTTTATGTAAAATATTAATAAATGTTCAATTAATATTAATAAATATTAACAAAATATTAATATTAATAAAATCATTGAAAAATCCAGTGGTAATTTCTTTTAATTAGTGACATAAAATAAAATCATGTTATTCTTAGATGGTATGATGACTTTTTCCTAAGTATATTTTAAAGGCTGTTTATTTGACAATCTCACCTTTCTCTTTTGGTTCTGGATTATCCATTTTTTTATTTGTTTCTGAAAATTAAAGACAAAACATAATAAGTACTGTGTAAATCACCATTCAATAACTCAAAATGTAGCACAACATTTAAATGAATTTAAATAAATGTAATTTAAGAATGATATGTCTGAGCATACAATTCAATTTTCCTAAATCCTGAATTCTTCAAACATGAAATTCATCACAAAATATCAAGACTTAGGCTCATTTAAATTACTTAGAAAAGTCTCCGAGCAGAGACTAGGTAGGAGCCAGCACCAGGCTACGTGATCCCCGTGTGTACGATGAGGCAGTTGGAGTGGGCGATGTCCACCGACTCCAAGTGTCTCCATGGGTACAGAGGCAAACTGGGTGAGGACGAGCTGTCACCAAAGCTTGTTCAACATTTTTATTGTCTCCTGAAACCATAAGACTACTTTTATAATTGATACCGTATGCTTTATTTTTTCCTATTTTTTATTGCTTTTTTTTTAATTTCAGGGTATTATGAGGGTACAAACATTATGGTTACATTTTATCCCACATTTTATGTCTTTGCCTCACCCAAGTGAGGGTTAGAGGCATGTCCTTCCCCTCTACAATGCTCCCCGTGTCCTTTAGTTGTGGGTTTACCCCCTCATCCCCCTAATCCCTGGAGAATATTACTGCTATGTGAGCACCCTCGTGTTCATCAGTTAGTACCAATTTGCTTTAGAGGAAGGCAGCATGTCACAGTACTTGGAATATCAGTATTAGTCTTGCTACTCTAAGGACATCACACGCACACACAGATGATCCACTGGGGAAGCCCGCACCGAAGCCCAGGTGCACACCCTTAGCTCACTTGCTGAGAAGCCCAAGATGAACCCAAGAGCTCACCTGCGTCAGCCTCACATTAGGTTAATCACAGTCAGTCTCTCTCCCATACATGGTGTTACTGAGCACAGAGACACCCACCAAGAATATGGACCAAAGAACCACCACCTCTCCCATAAAAACATAACAGCATATGAGATGACTGTGTGTTTACATTCTCATTTCCGCACCTATAACTTCATATCAGGCCTATTGTTTAATGTAGATTAGGATCTAGTTCATTTTCAAGGTAGACCAGTTGATTATAGCCCCGGTAGCTACTAACCTAGTCTTGGGGTATTTCTAGGAATACGTGCATATGCACACGTGTAAGGGATCAGGCAGAGTTTTGAAGACTCTGTCCTTCCCCACAGTAGATGCCAGAGCATGTGGGTATGACCAAAGATGGGGTCAAAGGTATTGACACGGACCACCCGATTTGTCGACCCCAAGTCTCCCACATTCACTCATATAAAACATTTAAATCTGGGGAGGTAAAAAATAATCTGTAGCAGGCCATAATGCAGGGAAGGGTTTTTTTACAGGTCAAATGTTTTTGCTCCTTTGAGACTTTAGATAAGAAGAAGAAAAGGGAACTAACTTTGAAGTCTAGTGGGCCAGGCTCAGTCGCTTAGGGGTCTTCTGTTCTCTCACACCCTGAGGGCAAAGGTTTTACCTCCTTCTCTGTGCACAGGAGGGGGCTGAGCCTGAGAAATTAGAGTGTTCGAAGCTATCAAGGCAGCAGTTTACATAATTCCAAACCATATGTTCTTTCCACTCTACCACCCCATACCCTTCTTGAAAGAGAAATGAAGGGATGGAGAAGTACAGGTCTTGACTTTTGCAAAGCGTAGGTTTTATAAAGTTGGTTGCACATACCTCCTGGGCAGTGCTGCAAGTGGAATGCAGGGTATTTAAAAAAAGACAGAACAAACTTGTAGATCTCTGTTGAATGTTCTAGAATTTCTGATCTTATTAACTACAATCTCCTTCTTTAAAAAAGTTAGGTAGCTGAACTAGATCATTCGGTACCATTCACTCAGTAAACATTAACTGAGCACCTACTAACGTTTGCCTGGCACTCTGTAGAAATCAGGGATACAGCAATGTAGAAAAGCATCAAAAACCTGTCCTGAAGCTCTTTCTAGTAGGTCGGCAGTACCTGCAGGAAGACTGCAATCCTCCACGTCCGCCAGTAAGTTTGCGTGGCTAGCGGGACTTGAAAAATCAAGTACAAAATGCAAGTTTCTAACCTAACTAGACAGCACAGGTGGGTGCTGTCATGAAGGGAGTTCAGAGCTCTCCACACATCATCCCACCCCTGGGGGAGAATAAGGAAGGGGGAGTGGTTTGAATTGATCACGTTGCAAATAAAAGTGGCAGATGCCGATCCAGTATGACAGGGTCCTGACTGGCCAGGTCTCCCCACACCCTCTGGACTCACTTCCTCCCAGGAACTTGAAGGGTGAGTGTGGCTGGACATGCCCCAGAAACAAGAACCACCACCCTCCTTCCTCCTCCCGTACAGTCCCGACGGTGGAGTGGCAGGCCAGACCCAGGTCACTTCAGGACCCAGGGCAAAGATCTTTTTCTCATTCTGTGTCCCCTCTGTCCTTCACCTCACATCAATGAGCTGAGCTCTGAGACAAGTCTGGAGATGGAGAAAATACACGGTGGACATGTTGTAGCCTCCCTGGTTTGTAGTGCTTACATTTAGCTCCGGGGAAGGCATTTTCTGTGAGATGCAGAAGACCTCACTAGCATTCTGCACAGCTAAGAATAAAGTGCTACTTTGTGTTATTTTCTTTACCTATGCTTCTCTGGGGGACTTCATATGGACCTTGCTGTGCCCAAAAGGAAAATGACTTATTGAGCACTTACTATATGCCTGGCATTTTTCCAAGCACTTAACACGGATTATCCCATATAAACTTCTCATCAGCCATAGGAGGTAGCTATAATTTTACAGATAAGGAAATCGAGGTATAGAAACTCAGAGAGGCTCTCCAGGAAACAACCACAACTTCTAGGTGCAGGACAGAGACCTACAAAGGATGGATACAGGAGCTATTTCATTTTAATCCTGTCCCCTGGCAATGGAGCATAATAGTGTATGTTACATAAGCATTACCTATTAGAAATACATTAAGAAGAGGGGCTGATGGTATTCCTTTGTGATTTTACTCATCAAAAATGCAACAATATTCTAACTAGTAAGCATAAAATGAACTGATTTTATTATGCAACAAAATTAAAAATGCTTAATGTACTTAAAAACAATGACAATATAGAGAAGAATTCTTCTGTATTTTATTGCACTCAAATAACATTTAACAGAAGACATTTACATTATTTTTAGAAAATCCATTAATGTTGCCCAACAGCATTTATTTGTAAAGACAAGGCTCATTAATTCAGATATTTGGAATTAAAAAATATTTGAAGTTGATCACAGCATAATGAATCCTCAATTTCCGGAGTTCTAGAGATGATTATATACAAAAATCCAGTAAAACTTATTTTACTCATTTTTCAGTTTTAATGTCACTTCTAAGTTTCCTAAAAAAATATGGCTTTATAAAAAGTAGTGTTCTATAGTTCACAATATGAAGAGCTTCATTATAATTTGAGTATCAACTCTGTATCACCCATATCACAGCTTTAGAAAACTATTGCTTTACCTACTAACTTATTATTTCAGGTTTCATTACACATTGAGTCAGCATGCAGAACCCACTACACATTGTAACTATGATCTATAATGATAAAAATATAGAATCTCTTTAATTTTAACTCTAAAAGCAGGAAAAAATACAGTCATCTTATCTTAATGTTAACATAATCAAGAGCTATCCCTGACACATCAATGAAATCACTTCTTATGGCTTTTCTTACAGCGCATGGTGCTTTCAAAATGATGTGGTGGCTACCCTTTTCTAACAAAGGAATATTTTCATCACAGCAACTATTTTTGAGCCCCAAATAAACCACGTTAAATACATTAGAAAAACTTCAGTGTAAAAAGGAAGGGGCTCGTCCGTTGTGAAATAGCAGCAGGCATCGGGCTCTGGGAGTGCTTTCCATAAATCCTAAACCAGCCCAACTAGAGGCGTGACCGGGCTCATCTAGCAAGAGCACTGAGCAGTCTCTAGTGCTGCAAGGGCGTTACTTAATTAGGCAAAGGCAGAACAATCTTTAAGTTATACACCAGTGGTTTATACAGATTTTCTAAAATTCAAATAAATGGCCGAATGGACTACAGCTATTGCTATCAGATGATCAATCTGAGGTGTCAGAAAGCATGTTTGCACGATACAGCAGGCCATTCTTTTTCCTTGTGTCTTACCAAGAAACTTTAGACTTCCTCTCATTTTGAAAAATAAATTAATGATGATAATTTAAAACTTTCATTAACATATTAAATTTTTCTAAGTAACCAGCTAAAAGTTACAAAAATCTCAAAATTTGAGTTTTAACCTGAATCCTTGAAGCTGCTGTAGAAATTTTCGATAAGAATACCAGTGCAGATATATTACAACTCAGACCTTGACAGCCAATGATCCGTTAGTGTTTTAAGAGTGCTGATGCAAGGCACTCTTAATGGCTTTTAAATCACATTTAACGCAGAGTTTACACAAGTCAGTCCAACATAGTGTTAATTACTAATAATATATTAAAGCCCTAACCAAGACAATTGCTGCTATATCATCAATATAATTATTAACTATTGTCCAAAAAACATACATAAATTCAGGTAAGACTAGAAGCTGTGTCATAAAAAGAAAAAAAGAAAAGAAATCCAATGGATCTACTAATGCTATCAAAAAAGGACATGCAGGAATGTAACATTACATTTTTTAGAAACATTTGTTTCTAAAAAAAATTAAAAAAAAAACACACTAAAATGCCAGTGGACTATTATGCATTCAACACATCTTTAGTGTTCTTTCCCAAAGATCTTGATCTGCTCAGTAATTACTTCACAAGATCTATCACAGCCATCTTTTGGAGCGTATGGTTAGGCTGGTCCTCCTGTGGTAGTGGAGGCAGTCTTTCTGAAGCTTTAAGTATCTGCAAAAATAAGGGGAAATCTAAATTAAAGGACCAACCAGACACAGACTGGGAAATTGCTTCATTTTCATTCTACTTTTTAAAAAACCCACCAACAGAAGTAAATGCCTTTTTGTTTTTAAAGATAACTTGGTAACAGAATAACTACCCAGAGAAGTCCCTGGGGATTACTTGCAAAGCTTCTGATGAAAATTGGAGGCTTTTTAGAGCTCTGGAGAATTACATTGAATTAAATCATCTCAATCTTTTGAGAAACACAAGCATTATATTTCTTTCTCCCATCAATATTTTCACTGTATTAAAAGAAATAAATAGAAATCTAGTGTGGTATTTGAAAAATAAGTAGAGAAAAAATTTTAAAATATATTATTTTCATAATTTTATTTCAATGTTTAATGTTATTGATAACATAAATGGTTGATAAGAAAAGTGTATAGTATTTTAAGGGAAGCAAAACTCATTTCCATCCAACATTTTACAAATATTTTTTCATTCCAAACTTTAGTATATGATTTATCTCACTATTAAGCATCGGATTTATGGTACAATTAGATTAGAAAAGGAGCTGGTGTACCAAAAAGTCCAGCGAACTTTTGATATAATTTCTAAAGTTGGATGATGGTATTTCCTTCCTTTCTTCCTCTCAATTTCTACCTATCCATCTATTTATCTATGTGCACGTATGTGCAATCAAACTTTTTACGTAAGTAGAGTTGTTTGGTGCTAATGTAACACAACTATAAATCCAACAGGAATGAGTGTTTATATTCACCAAAAAGACAAGTACAAGAATATTCATAGTAGCTTTCTTCATAGTAGCTAGAAAAGACTGGAAAAAAATCACTATATCCATTGACAGCAGAATGGATAAAAAATTATTGTATATTTATAGAAAACAGTTATGCATAAGAGCAAATTACTATACTTATCAGGATAGATGAAATTGAGACACATGATGTTGAGCAACAGAAACTAATCACAAAAGCAAGCGTGTGTGAGTATGTTTATGGTTCTATTTATATTAAATTCAAAAGCAGGCGAAATTATTCTGTGATGATGAAGGTCAGAACAGTGGTTATCTCTGGTTGGGATACAACTGAGGAGGAGGAAGAGGGAGACACTTCTGGGTGCTAAAAGTGTTCTGTATCCTGATCTGAGCAGTGGTATCCTGAACTGAGCAGTGGGCTGTATATAACACGTGTGAAATTTCAACATTTGAATGCTTCCCTGTGTATAAATTACACCTCAGTAGAAAAAGTTTTAAAAAATGAGTTTGACTTTAAGTTCTCTCTGAATTTACCAATTTTCTAGACATTGAGAGGAAGAAACATTTCAAAAGTACCTTAAGACAACTGGAAGTTGTTCAAAGCATAAGGGTGAATATTCATAAAAAGGCAAATAAACTAAAAGTTCGGTTGCCGTTTTGAACAATTCGAATACAGGCTCCTCGATGTCTACAGAAGACTCCACTCAGACGTGGTCCCTCAGGGCGCAAACCCGACAGCTCCCGCACCCGCCCATGGATGCTTCTGCGGCTCTCCATTCCGCCTGCCTTCTGTGTCTCCACTGAGGCTCTGCCGATCATTCACAAGGACTCCAGCCAGAAACACAGGAAGCAGCCTCGCGCTCCCTCTCTCCCACCAGATCCTTTCCAACTCCAATGTTCCTGAAGTCGAGGTCTCCTTTCCATTCACTCCTCCACGGCCAAGCTCCCGCCACTGCTAGCTCAGCCTGGTGCAGCTGCCCCTTACAGTGTAGCGTCCATCCTCCTTGCCTAACCGCTCTTCCCAAATCTGGATCTGATCACATGACCCCTGTTTGGACTTTTTCAGTGGCTTCCTGTCACTTTTAGGCAAGATCCAGACTTTTAAACATCAAGAAGAGACAGATGCCTGCCTACTTTTCCACCTTGTCCCCCAGCATCCCTGCCTGGCACGCTGTCCTGGTCTTGGTGCTCTCTGAGCACTTGCTCCCCCTGCTCTCCACCCGCCAGCTCCTGTAGCTTCTTTCCGCATCTCCCAACTCAGCGAAAACGAGCAAGACGGCACGTGGGGGCCTCGCCTCCCTCTCTGTACCACCCGCTCAGCAGCTGGGCGAGTTACCACTCCTGCGGGCGGCCTGTACACCGCTCTGACAGTGTAATGACATCACACTGTCACACTCCGCCGTGCACCCACAGGACTGTGACCCACACCAAGACAGGCACCATGTTGTTGGTTGCGTATCTTCACTGGCCAGCACAGAGCCTGTATCACAGTGGTTGCTTGATTTCCAGTTTTTGAATGAGTGATCAATAAAAATTGTGTGTGTGTGTGTGTGTGTGTGTGTGTGTGTGTGTGTGTGTAGCACTTATTTAACATTGGCTGCTAAGAACATGATGTCAATCTCTGCCCTTGCCTAAGACCTCTAGTGCTGCTAGCCTGAAACTGGCTCCAGGCCTTACTGATCTGTGTCAAAAAAACGCTAGATGACGGAGAGGCTTGAGAGAAAGTTCTGGGTGGATGCGATGGAGTGAAACCATGACCGCGGCTGGAGCACTCGACAGTGGGACGAGTTGCAAGCGTTATCGTCGTTTTCAAAGAGACGGGAGCAGCAGAATTACTCAGAAACCATGACGCTCACGGGGCTCCATTCTGAATAACGTGATCATATAAAATGTAAAATTAACTTTTAAAATTCTTTTCTGGCATGGTGTAACAGAAAAATAGTTAATAGACCCAGCTAATCATAGGACCTTTAGTACTGTTTGGCAGGAAATTTTACTCCAGTGAATTTCTTAAATGACTTCTTCACCATTCATTCAGTTTGTGCTGTGCATATTTATGCCGTCACGTTGCTAGACATATGCCATATGATTTCAAGTAGAAACGCGAGTGTGAGGAGAAAGGTGAAAACCTGCTAAAGGAGTAGGAATTCCAGAATCAGTTTACAGAATCTAGTATTCAAAACGGTTGACTTCTAATATCAGAAAAATCAATTTAGGATTGAGCCTCTACACCCTTGCTAAGAATACACCTGTGCAGAACCTATACATTTACAATATAAAAGGAAGAAGGCAAAATTTAAGTTATCGGGCAATTTACTCTTATACCATAGACGATAATTAAATCTTCGACACTCCTGAGTCCTAAGTGATGAAGTAGCGTAGATTAAGAGAAAGATGCCAAAGAATATGAGGCATCTAATTTCATCACACTAGGCCAGGCGCCGTGGCTCATGCCTATAATCCCAGCACTCTAGGAGGCCGAAGCAGGAGGATGGCTTGAGCTCAGGAATTCGAGACCAGCCTGAGCAAGGGTGAGACCCCATCTCTACTAAAAATAGAAAAATTAGCTGGGCATGGTGGTGGCGCATGCCTGTAGTCCCAGCTACTCAGGAGGCTGAGGCAGGAGGATCACCTGAGCCTGGGAGTTTGAGGTTGCTGTGAGCTAGGCTGATAGCTCAGCACTCTAGCCCGATGACAGAGCAAGACTGACTCCAAAAATGATAATAATAAAAATAATAATAATAATTGTATCACACCAAAATAACTCTCAAAAGTCTCATCAGCTCTTAGGCTCATTTATTTAAAATCCTCTGAAAAATGGCAGCTGAGAGTGTGGACTCTGGAACTGAAATGCAGCGATCAACCCCACTGCTGCTGGTCAGCTGTGACCCAGGGAAGGTTAGTTTGCCTGGATGGGTTTCAGTGGTCTCATCTGCAAAATAGAGGCTAACAGTCTGTCTACCTCTATTAAAGGTTAATCCATGAAATGTGCTTAGAAAGGCTCCTCCACAACCCTTAACAAATGTGAAAGTTCCCGTCTTCCACTGTGTGGCTGAATACAATGGTGATAATGCCCCATGGCATCAGCACACCCACAACTACATTACCATAAACTTTGTAAGCCACATTAAGGCTGTATAACCCACTCTCAGAATAATCAGGGAATGCAAATTAATCATTGGTTAGGTTCTGAGAGCCAGGGAAAAGGTGAACTAATATCCAGCATTTTGCAGAAGTCCTTGATTTGAGTTTTCCACTGAGTAAGAGAATTTTAAAGATTGAAAAGCAGTAAGGAGGCAGGCCCTACAATGAGCGTTCCTGCGGTTTCTGCAGTCAGATACATAACTAAACACTATTACAAAAGTGGTCAATGTATTGTACAAAAATATCATGAATATAGATTTATGTATATTATTTTGCCCAATCACATAATAAAAAATTGTAATATGAGGTAAGACTAAGAATAGGACCAGGACTTATAGAAAATAAGCAACCCAGGTGCAATGGTTAAAAGTAACTACAATCATGCAGCACATAGTATTTTGGACAGACTGAATATGCAGTGGTGGTCCCGTAAGATTATAACGGAGCTGAAACATTTCTATTTCTACTGACATCGTAGCCGTCTTAAGGTTGCCATGCAACGCATGACGCACATGGTTGTGGTGACAGAAACAAGCCCGCTGTGCTGCCAGTCACAGAAATGCACAGCACACACAACTATGTACAGAACGTAATACTTGACAATGATAACAAATGACTGTGTTACTACTGGTTTATGTATTTACTACACCATGCTTTTCATCATTATTTTAGAGTGTCCTTCTTCTACTCAATAAAAACAAAAAGTTAACTGTAAGATAGCCTTAGGCAGGTCCTTCGGGGGGTAAGCAGAAGAAGGCATTGCTATCCTAGGAGATGACGCCTCTATGCTTGTTATTGCCCCTGAAGACCTTCCCGTGGGACGAGATGTGGAGGCGGAAGGCAGTGACGTTGATGATCTGACCTTTGTGGGCCTAGGCTACTATGTCTGTTTGTGTCTTACTTTGGAACAAAAAGTCCAAAAAGTAAAAAAAAAAAAGTAAAAATAATGAAAAGCTTATAGAATAAGGATATAAAGAAAGGAAATATTTTTGTGCAGCTGTACATGTGTTTGTGTTTTAAGCTAAATATTACTACAAAAGAGTCAAAAACTTAAAAAAAATTAAGATGCTTTTGAAGTAAAAAAGTTATAGTAAGCTAAAGTTAATTTATTAAAGAAAGTTTATTTTATAAATTTAGTGTAGCCTAAAGTCTACAGCATACAGCAATGTCCCAGGCCTTCGTATTCACTCACCACTCACTCACTGACACGCCCAGAGCAACTTCCAGTCCTGCAAGCTCCGTTCATGGTAAGTGTTCTATAAAGTTGCACCATTTAACTTTTATACTGCATTTTTATTGTACCTTTTCTGCGTTTAGATATGTTTAGATACATATATACCGCTACGTTACCACTGCCTGGAGTATTCGGCACAGTAGCACATGCACAGGGGCATGGCCTAGGAGCACTAGGCTGTACCACGCAGCCTGGGTGTGCGGTAGGCCGTGCCATCTAGGTTTGTGTGAGCACTCCACGATGTTCGCGCAAAGAAAATCGCCTAACGACGTATTTCCCAGAACGTACTAAGTGATGTATGACCATACTGCTGACTCTCAGCCTTCCGCTCACTTTGGCAAAGTCAAATTACAACTACGCAAGGGGTCAGTCAAGTTTTTATGATACCACATTACAGGTTACAACTTCTTGATATGGTCTCTTTCAGCGTTTAGCTTATCTTGATCTACCTCAAAGATCAGGCTAATTAATTACTAAATAACAATGGCCATAGCCACCACTTACTAGGAGCTTATTAACCATCAGGAACTATGCACATTAACTAAATCTTTTTATGTGCTTCAGTTGTTCAATATCTCATCTAAAAAGCCCCTTATTTCATCACCCCAACCACTTGGTATTTCACATTAATGGTCCAAATAAATTCTTAGGCTCAGTTTAAAAAACATTGAAATAAAAGAACAGAGATTTCTGGTCAGAAAATATTATATTTCAGACCTTCATAAAAATTATATCAATGTTAAAAAATGTGATCTATAACTAGAAAAATATTAATGTTATAGGATGTAAATATCCACTTTCCTTGCCCTTGTACATCTCTTCTAAACATAAATGCACACTGCCTAGTAATCACATGTAAAAATTCAATTTCTCCATGGACTCCTTTTCTCATTCGTATTATAACACCAGCAATTCAGGTTTCTTAAGTATTTGTTTCTGTATTATTATTATTATAAATGTACATGGTATGACAACTATCAAATCTAAAATATCTCATTTATAAGACAAGGTGATGCATAACTAAAAATATTCTTTGATTATTTGGGTTTTTTTCCCTGAAATTTTAGTATTTAACACATTTTGGCAGGCCCAATTATTTCTACCAAAATCAATTATAACAGTAATGCACATTACTGCTACAAAATTCACATTAAGTGTAATGAGAAAACTATGAGTAAAGACTGAACAAATAAAGATGACACAACAAGGTAAAAAAAGGAAAGAAACACAGAAATGAGAAGAAATATACTTGGGAAAGGAAAAATACTCTTTTACTAGAACATTCTTTCCCACTGTGAGAACCAGGTTTATATGCTAACTTCTGACTGCAGGTATATTTTATGTCCTCTCTAAAATGCACTGGCAAGTACAGGCCTCAGTGGAAATGCTGTTTCCATTCCTCAAATTCACCGATGAGGAGAGCGGACAGGTAGGGGAACATAAGGAAAGGTGGAGAAACTAGGTTTAATGTAGTGGGCTGAAAGGAGAGACCCTAGGGTGTTGACAAGCCCCAGGCAGCCTGGATGGTCCCAGGGTACCAAGAAGCTCTCAAGGAAGGCGGGGGGAATGGGGAGCAAGAGGAGTAGAGTCTAATTTATGCACCATCCAACTTTCGCCCTACGGCAATTCTGACTCCATATCCACCATCAAATGCCCTGTTAACCAAAAAGGAAAAGAAAATAAAACCCCAAACTTCTTCTACTACCACCATTTATAATGGCAAAATCAAATGACCATTAATGTTCCTCCAATTCTAGCTCAACAAATACACACTACAGTGAATCTGATGTGTACTTTCCATCATTTTGGTTCAACTGATCAAAACACAAAAGAATTTTATATTACAGTAGTTAAACCCTTCTCTCTCAAGATGTTTTACCCTTCATAGATTTACTACAAAGCTGTTGCTGATAGTAATAGTAGTTGTCAAATAATAAGAGTTAAATATAACTAACAAAATGTCATACCTGGTGGTACTTCCTGGTGTTCTTCTACAGGAGGAACACTTACTTCTGAAATAAATAAAGTTATTAGCCATTACATATTGCTGACCAGTGTTTAAAATACTGATTGCCAGTATTTAGGTTATGGTGATTATTTTTTACCGACTTTAAAAATTCAATTACAATTGTCATAAAAAAATTAGGTTTTTGCACCCTCACAACAAAGAAGAATTAGTTACAACTTAGCAAAATGTGTATTTCTCAACTGTTCTGTACAACAAGCTTGACAACATTAATTGCCTGACTAATCTTAAAACTCCATTGCCCAGCAAAGGAGGTAAGACTAAAACCTAGGTTTTCACCACAATTTTGCATCAGACTTAATGAAAAAGCTGAGGAAAGATGCTTAAGGTATCCTGTTTCTTCATTAAAGAGTTTCTTCTTGGAAAGTTTTACCTCATAACCCTAGTTTTAACATTAATGAAACAATGAAATTAAATTGCAACAGAATCTTAAAAACAAACACTATCCTTAATAAAGTTGTTTTTGAAAAATAATATCCAAGATAACACCTTCTAAGACTAGTCAAAGATGTAGACGTAAACTTTTACTATCTCATCTTTTTCCTTGGATGCTTCAACCCAATTACGATGGAAGAGACTAACTAAGACATCCCCGCCCAATGATACAAGGACATAGTGACCTGATTTGCTATATCAAATTATGTGTTAACATCTTTAAACCTAACAACCCATTTAACATTACCTTAACCTAGAAATAAGATTATATCAGCCTTCCTTTTGCTCCTTAAGAATTGTAACAGGCTTTGGTCAAAAGGAGGAATTTTTTTAATAGCAATTTCTAAAATACAAGATATTTATGCAGCTATTTTAATCATTTTTCTTTTTGTATTCATTTGCTTCTAATTATAAAAATGAAATGTGCTCAAAGTGGAATATTTAGAAATATTTTACATTAAAGTAAAAGGAAACAAAAAAAGATCCCACATATTCCCACTGTTAGTGTTCTGACATACTTCCTTCTTAGTGTGGCGGGCAGTACATCAACTCCTCAGTAGCTTTCCACATTGTGACTGGCTTAATAGATTTGCCTGTTTATTTGGTTGGTTCTTAATTATTTGGAGATGTACTAGCACTTTACCAACTTTGCCAATATATTTTTTAGAATTTCTCTCATTTTTGTGGTCGTAGGTACAAAACTGTGGTATATCACAAAGTATTACTTGCTTCCTTTGCTATTTCCATCACTGATGTTATCAAGAAAGCCACATTATTGCAAATTAAATTAAATTTTCATCTATTTTTATTCTGAAAAAATATACATTCAATAAACCCATGTGAAACTTCTTTTGGTATATGACATATTTAATAACAGAGGATTTTTAAAAAGGAAATAGTGAATTAATTATATCAGCACAACCTGAAAAGGTTAACTATTTTATTCATACTGCCTACTTTTCCTTACTCCAGGGCTTTTGAACCCACTTCATTCAGTACAGCTTTCACTCCCACCAATTCACTCCAATGGTTTTTGGAAAGATCACCAACAATTTCCACTTCACCAAATGCAACAGATACGTCCCAGTCCTGAAATTCCTGGGCCACTCAGCATCATGGAACATACTCTCCCTCTTTTCTTTCTCTACTTTTTTTCTTCTCTACCGTTTTCCTCCTGGCTCAGTGGCTGTTTATCCTCCATCCATGTCACAACAGTGGGGTTCCTCTCAGAGCCCAGTCCTCAGACTGCCGCCTCTCTATTCTCTCTGCAGTCTCCTCCAAAATGACTGTGTCAGTTTCCATGAGTTTAATACCATCTTCACGGTGATGGCTCCCGAACGTTTATATTCATCTCAGATCTTGCCCAACTAGTTCAGATCAGCATATCCAACTCCCCACTTGACACTCCACTTGGATATCTCACACTAACTCCCGGACTTCAAATGCCCAATATGGAGACTCTTATTTTTTCCCCTAAACCAGTTTCTTCTACATCCTAGTTTTCTTCTTCTCAGTAAATGGTCCTATCAGCCAACAGTTACTCAAACTACCCCAAAGGCCTCCTTTATTCCTTTTCTTTGCTTCACAACTATCGGAAAAGTTCATTAATTTTAATTCCAAAATATATCTCAAGTTCAACACTTTCCTCTCCATTCCCACTGCCATGATCTTACTCCAGGCCACCATGATCGCTTCCCTGGAACAGTCCAAACTAATTTCCTGGCAGGGTGGTCCCCTCTTCCATCCTTCTTCTATCCAATCCATTCTCTAGCTAGAAGTAGAGATAATTCTTTGAATCATAAATCTTATTATGCCATATCTCACTTACATATTCCCCAGATTTACACTGTGTCTAGAATATAATCCAAAGTCCTTAGTAGGCCCTGCGAGATCCTGACAGATCTGTGTCCATCTATTTATCTGCAATGGAAAGTAACCTGGCTGACACAGATGGAAAATAACAGAAGGTTAAACACAAGACTGGTACAGTGAGATCTGTACTTCTGCACAGATCATCCTAATGGCATGTGAAAGGAGGATGTGAAGGGGACAAATATGAAGTCAAGAAGACCAGCTAGAAGGCAAGACTGTCATTATCTAGGAAGATGACAAGGGGCTGAGCCAGATCACTAGTACAAGAGCTTTAGGAAGAAGAATGAACTTGGGAAATGTTTAAGGCATCTATTAAGAGGGCTTGGGATTAGGTCTAGAGACAAGGGGAGAGGAGGACTCAGTAATGACTCCCACGGTTCTGGACTGGGAATCCCGGTAGATATCGAGGCAACCAGCCGAGACAGAAGGAGCGGGGGGAAGAGAAGGCTGGCGGATGTGTGAGGAGAAGCTCCCCCTCACTGTCCAAGCAGGGGCTGCAGGCGTCCGGCACAGAAGCCGCGGGCTGGGAAGCATGTGCACAGCCTCACGCCCCTCGTCCACCAAAGGGAATTCCCTTAGCAGTCTCTGCTATGACCTCTATCAGCTTATCGAAATGCCTGAAAACTCTTAAGCAAAAACTGTATTTCTAATCCAAGAAAGGCAGAGTCAAATTGTATAATGCATTGTTAGTTCTTTTATACAAAACCTATGTGGGGGCAGGTTGGATGAAGTTCTTCCTGGGGATTTGGGGTTTCTGTTTTCTGATTCTTGTTGAACAAATATATAGACTCAGCTATATTCTTCATAACACTGGTATTCCTCATGGGGAAACGAGTAATGGGAGGTAGGAGAAAATCTCAGCTCCACCAGCCCTGCCACGTGGGGAGGGACCTGCTGGCACACAGTGGACCCGCAGCACCATGCAGAGGTCTCCCCCAGCCGCCAAGTGGATAAGAGGGCAACTGTAGTCTCCCCCTCCCTCCACACCTGCCTCCTCCAGCAGTTGACTGTTCCATCCCATTGTTTGTTCTGCCTAACCAAGCTCAAAACCAGTAACATTTAATCTGAAAACTGACAATCAGCTGCTCTTACATGAATTCTAAAAGTAATTCCATGAGCAAAATTTTCCATTCCATGCTACTTGTGGCAACCTACTATTGTTAAATTTCATGTGTCCCCATGTGGTCAACTTCGAGCCCCGTTCTGGGTCACACACCCACTTGGCCACTTATAGCTATGGAGCCTGGGGCCAGCCAGTCACCTGACCTTGCTCCAATTTCAGTTTTTCATTTGTGAAACAAGTACAAAGATCTCCGCTCTACCTCCTCCTCAGTGCTACTGTGAGAAGCAACTGAAATAATATACCTGAAAGAATTACAATATATTGTAAACCGTTAAGAACTACATAAACCTAAGCTGCATTTAATAAGCATCACTGTTTAATATGCATAACTATTTTTGTTTTTCAGAAACCATTCTTCATTTCCAATAAAAAGTTTTTTTTTCTAGCTGAAAACAACCCAAAGGACCCAACTTTCAACCCACCGCTGCCCACACCTAACGCCTTTTCATTAGATCACTGCCTCATGGGGGGTCACCTACCCCATTTAGGTCTCCACAGCAGTTGCCCGTTACAGTATTCTGTTTTTATTGCCAGCATTGCACTTTTCATAAACTTCAGTTACTTTATTCATCATCTGTTTGGCCACTGGAATGCCTACCCCAATAAACACAGGATTTCTGCCTTAGACTCTTACACTGCTAGCTCTCGAGCACTGCATAGATAGCAAGTAGAAAATGCTCAATAAATACTGTTGAATAAATGAACATATTCTTCAATGGAAGGTAAAACTATTTCTATGAAATTAACTTACCTTCTGAAATTATGTTTGAATCTTCTACAGCATTATCTAAAAGAAGCAAACACATCTTACATTAACTCACCTCCCCTCAGATTCCTAAATTAACTCCTATCCACTCAGATATCTAAATTTGGTTCTTTTTAGACTGGGTCTTTTTATAGAGTACTTATATTGGGATATCAACTTTAATTTCATCTTGAATTTCAATACCCAATTACTTTCTTGATGACTTGAAAGTGTCTTGTATTTCTCACTACATTGATTCTTTGTTTCACAAGTTATAAGAGTTTTAACAAATATAGAGGGGTATTAACTTCCAAGAAACATCTATTTACAGAATAAACTCACCTGAGATTTCTATCACTTCATTTTCTGAAGGTTCGTTTTCCAAAGGTTCGTTTTCTGAAGGTTCATATACTATTAAAGAAAACCAGAAAAAATAATCCTTTATAGCACTGCGTAACTTCTATTATAACGCACAACTTAACAACACGTTTCAAGGGCAGAGATAGCATCTTATCCACCTTTGAACTGCAGGGCTTAGTCACTGGGAAACAGCAGACTAGAGAAGGGCGGGGAAGAGTTTGGTCTGGATTGAAACGGTCCTGGCTTTAAATTCTACGTCAGCCACTTATTACCTTTATAAATTTTTCTTCATGTTTGTGGCGGAGCTTTTGAGTTAGCTGAAGCTCTGCCCTGCTAATCATCCTGGATCCCAGTGTTCACCAGGATCTTTATTTATGAACAATGCTCTGATCTTTAACCTGGGGGCGAAGGACCCTGCTGCCAGCCCAAGAATGCGGTGTCAGCTGGCAGGCCTCGGTGCACCGCCCCTTCCTCCTCTCGTTCCCGGCACGAGGCTCCGTGCTTCTCCTCTGCTCTGCTGCAAGCAGGCTCCTCTCTGCACTGTCCTCTCCCGTGCCCAGCGCCCTGCAGCTTTCTCCGTCAGCCTGACCTTCCAAAATGTCTCCAGTTTTCTGGTACACTACAAGAGAACTTTCTTACTTTCCCTGCTTAGTTATAAATTTATTCTTTTATTCGTTTAGTAAAGAAATATTTGTGAACACCTATCTTTCAGATGTTATTCCCAGTATTGGGTATGGATGGGACTATTTTTTAACATATTGTTTTACCCTTTTGGAGGCATTTGGAAGATGAGGAAGCAGTGAATGTGTGCTCACTCTGTTCCTCAGTGGTGCCCGCATTTAAATATGCCCACGCCTCTACCAACTTAAAAAAACAAAGGGACCCTTCGTTGAGCTTGCTTCCTGTCGTCCTCTCTTTCCTCCACTTCACTGTCTAACTTCTTCGAGGAGGCGTCCACACATGACCATGGCTCCTCCTTGCACCTCCCCGCTCCTCAACCCACTCCCACCTGCCTGCAGGCCCTGACCACGGGGACCACCAGCGAGCACCTCATCTAAGCCGAGGGGCGCCAGCCAGCATTTACCGAATTAGGCCTCTTTGCAACACGCCTTCCTTTCCAAACATCACTGGCCCTGGACTTCAGTGTGACCGTACTCTCCTTCTCAATCTTCCTCATCACTTCATCTCTTTCTTAGTAGGCATTAAATGTTGGGCTTCTTCAAAGTCCAGCCATAGAACATCCCCTGGTCCCCCTCTATCTGCTCTCCCTAAGAGATCTCAGAGTTTGGCCCCGACGACCACGTATACACGGACAACTCGCACGCCAGAACCACAAACTAGACTTGTCTTCTGAGAGCCGAGCACCAGCAAATGGCTTCTTTGATCTCTCCTCTTGGATGCCTCAAAGAAATGTCACTGTCAACATACACGGACTGGACTGATGACCTCCCACCCCGTCCGTGTCTTCCATTCTGTCTTGTCTTAGCGAGAGCCCCAGCAGCCGCCGGGCCGCACGGCCAGAAGAGTGGACGCAGCTCCCAGCACCTTGCTCTCTGCCCAGCTACGCCCACACCTGCAGCCCTGCCAATTTCACCCTCTGAATATTTCTCCACTTTATCCACTTCCCTCCACTGTCACTGCCACCACCCTGGTCTAAATCACTATCGTCCCTCTCCAACCCATCCGTCGAAACGGGTCTGGCTATGGTCACCTGTGACGCCACTGCAGCGCCAGGTCTCATGCATTTTTGGCCCTCATCTCACACGGCTCTTGGCAGCACCACTGGACACCTCTTTCTTGAAACTCATCTCCTTTGGCTTCTCGTTAGGCAGAGGCGTGACTCAGGGAAAGATGAGATTCGGATGACCGCGGTATCCCAGCCGGTCTCCCCGCGTTGACTCTTGTCTCTCTCCAGTCCATTTCCTAAATTTCAGACCCCTTGATCTTTTAAAAATGCAGATCTGATTTGGGGGTGCCCCTGCACAGCACCCTAAGGTGAAGGTGAATGTCCTTGGCCTCCTTTACAGGTAGCCTCTGGACCATCTCAGCCCCGTCCCTCTTCTCTGCAAGTTCACCTCCGAGACCTCACACGACTGTCCAGACGCTTGCCTGCCCACTGCTCTCACCTTAGCTCAAACTTCGGAAGGCCTGGCCTCATCCACAAACCAAGAACGTCTCTAGCATGCCCTTGTTAAACACTCTACTTGTTCTCCCCAGCACCTACCACAACTATAATCGAAGACTACATTGGAATTGTTTAATTTCTACCCCTCTGCTAAAATATTAGATCCATATCCAAACACGTACCATGTGTGTGTTCCTCACTAGAACTGTTCCAGTGTTGTATGTTTTGGACACAACATACTACATAAATATGCAGTGTATGAGTAAACAAATCAATCAGATGGCAACACTGTACTGCTGCTTTCTGGGTTTGTCCAATGTGGGTGTGATGCTTTCTGTATCTTTGATGTGGAAAGCTGGTTCCTGCGATGGCTCTATCAAACCATATGCCTTCCAGGTCCTGGAGGTGGTCCTGGAGGTGGGGAGTTTAATACAGAATATATTCTGTTCTCCTGCTGAAAGATGGTTTTGTTTTTACTCTACTTACAGCTTCACTTATACGACAATTACTTGGTTTCCCTAGTCTGCTTCTGAATTGCCACAAAGACATCTTTTTAGTATATAGTGAATAATCCTCTGTTTAGTTAGATCTATTATGTTTGAAAAAGTTTATGTTTGATTCTATCTCTACTAAAAATAGAAAAAATTAGCCAGGCAACTAAAAATATATATATAAAAAAAAAAATTAGCCGGGCATGTTGGTGCACCCCAGCTACTTGGGAGGCTGAGGCAGGAGGATTGCTTGGGCCCAGGTGTTGGAGGTTATAGTGAGCTAGGCTGACACCACAGCGCTCTAGCCCAGACAACAGAGTGAAACTCTGTCTTAAAAAAAAAAAAACAAAAACACAAAGCTTATGTTCTATAGCAAGGTAATCCAAAGTATCTTATCAAATCTTGATAATCCCTTAGATCATACTAATTATCATTTTGTTAACACTTCAAATTACATTTATTATGACACTTCTAAAATTAATGAAATACATTCATTTTTACAATATCTTTTTAGCATGGTATCTAATTTTATACTTCTCACAAGTTTGATTTTAAATTCCTTTAGATCTAGTCTGTAAATTGCATTCCAAACATGTTCTTTCTAGTTAAGTTTTCAAAAAATACTATAAAATGGTTGGCAGAAATTAGAAAAGTATCTCAAATCCCATCTCTGCACACAACTTTTAATTTGTAAATTACTATTCTCTTCTTCAAATTCAAGATTGGATAAAAAATCTAAATATAATCTTGGGGCCAAGTTCTTCAACTTCTTATAAAAAGAGTATCCATACCTAAAGACACAATCCAGGATTCTTCCCATGGTATCATTTATATTCCATTAGAAACAGTCACTATGGATGATGATCTTGGTAGGGTCTCAAGTCTTAAGTTAACATATCAGATCTACACATAGTCATTTCTAATTTTCTTCAATTGTAAGTCACCAGCTATAAGAACTCCTTTTAAGGAGGAATCCTATGTTACTTATATTTGAACTTCAAGCCTAAAACTATCTAGAATGTGGAAAGTCTTCCACATTCCACTCAATCGTGACATATTTCTTCATCTTTTCTGCTTTACACACAAATTTACACCCAACTGACCTCTTTCTAGAGAATCATATTTGAAGATAATGAAATAAAAAGGATACATGATTGGCTGTATCATTTTTCTTTTCTTTTCTTTTCTTTTCTTTCTCTCTCTCTCTCTCTCACTCTCTTTCTTTCTTCTTTTCAAGAGATGAGTTGTCATTTCTTTTTCTTTCTTTTCCTTCTTTCTTTCTCTCTCTTTCTTTCTTTCTTCTTTCTTAAGAGATGAGTTGTCACTCTGTCACCCAAGCTGAATGGAGTGCAGTGGTGTAATCATAGCTCACTGCAGCCTGGAGCTTCTGTGTTCAAGTGATCCCCCTGCCTCAGCCTCCTGAGTAACTGGGACTACAGGTGCATGCCACCATGTGTGGCTAATTTTTTTCTTTTTCTTTTTTCTTTTTTTTTAGATATGAGGTCTTGCTCTGTTGCCCAGGCTGTTCTCGAACTCCTCGTCTCAAGACATCCTTAAGCTGCCCAAGTTGCTGGGATTACAAACCTTACCCATGATGCCTGGCTGTATCATTTCTTAGTCATACAATCTTGGATAAATTATTTGTTCTCTGAACCTTATTTCTGGGAAGTAGAGCAAATATGATCTACTTCATGGAGTTCAATAAGACAGTACTTGAAGTGCTTGGACACAGAGGAGTTACAACGGCCTAAATCTGAATCAGATGCTGCCCATGCCACAGATTTTGCCAGAACTATTTTTTCCATGTTGCCTTTAAGCCTGGAACCCAATTCTTCTTAACCTTCCTCAAGCTGGCAAATCAGTCACCTTTGAGAGTAGGATTAATTTGCAGAATCAGCAAGGGTAATTAAACACTTGACTAAAGTAGTAGTTTATACATATTTTAATCAAGAGAGAGATGGCTATAAAATAATGAGATCAGTTTTCTTGAATGACTTGTAACTGCCTCCTAATGATTTGTAAGGAATTTAGGAAATTATTTAGGCATTGGCAGAACTGCTGGAATAGGCAATCTCCCCAAGGGAATTCTTTGAAAACTACCATTCACTTGGATATTTTAAGTTATGATATTAATAGCTTAAAACATAATTCTCTATGTTTTATAGTCAAACTATAGCATATTTTAAAACAATTAGGTGGCTGAAGATTAAGACGCATTTTCAAACCTTGTTCATCATAGTCTTGGTATGTTACGCCATCTGCAAAAAAAAAAAAAGAGAATAAAAACAAAATAAGTATTAAATGAGTCATTCTGTATAACTGCTTAGCTAAAAAACAGCAACTTAATCTCAAATCAGAATTCTACTCCTTTAAACATTAATGTCTGCACAGTCAGTAATAAATGCTTCTGCCCGAAAGCAACAAAAGGAAAGGGCAGGTAAATTATTGTCAAACAAAATTCCTCAAATTGGCACAGAATAAGACACATAAAAGTAGCGTTAGGATTTAACATCATGTTTTGTTATGGAAGCGTTCGTAGATAAGATGAAATATGAAAGCTTGGTGTTCTTTTAATAGTCTAATTTTGTTACAAGAAAAAATGTCATGCATTAGGTGCTAAAATTACTTCTTTGACTCCTTTAAAAGAAAAACCACCAGGTAAACATGGCACTGCAATTGAAAAACATTAAGTAACATTTAAAATCTAATGAAAACGTTCATTTAATACCTGCATCATGGTGCAATCTTTCATCATTTACTACTGGTTCCCTGGAATCTAAAAAACAAAAACACAGCTTTGCCAAAAATGAAAAAACCAAAAACATTACCAGATGCTATTCTAAAAGATTCACAAATTAATTCTCATCTTCGCAACCTTGTAAGGCAGATACTGTCATTATCGTTTAATAAAATTTAAGCTGAATAATGTTCCCTAATTTGCCAAATCACAAAGACAAGAAAGGATAGGAAACAGAACAAGGATTTGCACCCAGCCTGACTCTGCTACATCATCCCACCTTTTCAATTTCCAAATATTCTTTGCAACATCCTACCTACAAAGACCAGAATCTTTGCAATGGTTTGAAAAACACAACTCCTTTTTCCCTCATTTCCCCATGTAATGTAAACCATATTCAGAAATCCCTATAACTATCTGGGCAATCAAAAGTGATTATAAATATAAAGAGATCTGTGTTACTTGCGAGTGAATCATTAACCCTGGGTTTAAATGGCCTTGACCACTGTCTCAAACAGAAACACATGTTGATAATTTTAAACATTCACAAACCTGGATTTTCCTGTTCATACATCATCTCTTCCATATCCTGATTATAGTCCTGTGAAACTACAAGTTAGGAAACAATTAGGAAATTACAAATATGTCTGGAATAAGGATAACATGTGATCATCAAAATCACAAAAGTACAATTTCTAGTAATGATAGAACTGTGACATCAAAGCATAATGATGTTCAAACATGTCCACTCATAGAATAGTTATTAACTGCGCTAAATGCCAAATACAAAGATGAATAAGGCAGACTTCGTCATCAATGGGTTTATAGCCCTACCACAAAATAATAAAGCTATATTCTCATTTAGTTTATGCCTTTTCAATTACAGGCAGCAAATAAAAATGAGAGAGACAGAAAGACAAAGAGAGAGCAGTGCAGGGGAGTCTTCCTGCCCAGCCGGCAAGCACCTGCCGCAGAGCAAGCCTGAGCGAGGACGCACCCATCCCCAGCCCTCATTTGGACTCGGTACTGGGCACTCCATGTGTTTCTCTTAGACCAAAACATAGTTCTAGTTTTTACAGATATATATGGTTAAAACGATACAACCAACAATATCACATGGTCCTCAAGCACGGTTTAGAATGATCTGTTCCAACACTGGAGAAAAACCAGCCAACGACACAGGCTTGCTGACGGATGATGCGTCCATCTCCAGGGTACCTTCTGGGGTGCATGACACCTGACCAAACACAACTCTGATATTACATTGACTCTGTGACTTAAGGCTACAAAATTCTGTAACTTAAGGTTACAAAACTCATAATTCCACTACTGGGAATTTATCCTTAAGAAACAGACTTCGAAACAGAAAAACTATATTCACAAGATAATATATTAATACATGATATGTAATAAAACTATTAAGCATATATCATGTGATATGTTAAATAATTTATATTGTTACTAATAAATAATAGTATATACTATTACATATATAATCTTATGATGATGTCTCAAAGGAAAAGGTTCACTGTAATTGAGAAAGAAGAGTATTAAATTAAAATCTCACCTGTCTCTTCCACATGGTAACTCTCCACAGTTTCTGAAAAAACATCAGATTGATATTACTACTTTTATAAGATGGCATATATATTCTGGTATATTCTGAATCTATGCTTATGATTAATTTTAGTTTAAAAGAAATACCTATTAAAATGAAACACGGAAATATTAAATGTCTGTTTAACACTTCATCTTTCACTGGAGCTACACTCTGAAATGTCTCACACATTCGCACACTTGATCCCCTCAACAACCACAGGTTGAGGAACACCACACACTGCGCTAAAGACAGGGTGGTCTGTACAGAGTAACAGTGACAAAGGCTGGACCAGGAGAAGTGCTAATCTCTAGTCCACTTGGCATTTCACTACAGTGTTCTATTTTCCAGACCTGCCCACCGTTTTCTAGAGAGCTTCTATTCATGCCTTTCAAACAAGCATGGATATAAGCTTTTTGAAATACAGCCTCTAATAAATTAGGAGCTGCCTGTTTCTAAAGTAAATTCTCAATACATTAAATACTGTGAGGAGATAAACTTCACTTTTTCATTACTTGCATGTTTTAAAAAAGTTCTTGCAACCATTTACCAGCTATATTGTGCAGGATTTTGTAAATAAACTTTTATAGAAACTTTATTTATGTAAATGACTTTTATAGAAATTTAGGTATTGTCTCTGGTGGCTTTTGTGCTGAGTAGCTGCGACAGAGACTGTACGGTCTGCAAAGCCTAAAATATTTACTATCTGTCCATTTACAAAAACAGTTTGCTGGTGCCTGTATAGAAGCTGAGAAATGTGTTCTACCCACGGTAGTTACGGAGTTCATGTTGAACAAGAGCCTGTGAAAGATTGTCAAGTCAAATATTTCATTTGTTGTCTGAATTTCACATAACGAATAGCAACCTAAGCAGGAGAATACAGTAAAAGTAGTTTGTTAAGTATTTCACTTACTTTTCATAAGAAATTTATACATTTTAAGTTTCTCTTAAAAGTACTTTGAAGCAAAATCGGAATATCTATTTATTTTGGGGGAAAAAATCACTTTAATTAAAGCTTTAGGCTCCAACTTAAAAAAAATTTAGATAAGCTAAATATTAGTTTTGAAGGAGTTTAAGAAAATCTTTAATAATTATAAATCATCTATTGTATTTTATTCTGAAACAAACGAACAAAAAAACAGTGCTCTACCTTCATGAAATGTTTCAGGTTCCAGGGTCTCAAACTGATCCTCTACATCAGTCGCTGCAAGGAAATCGTTATTGTCTGGTTGTGGTTCTCCCGCTGGTCCACCCTCTTCTTGCTGCATGTCTTCTTCAACTATGACAACGGACAAAGGGACACCAGTCTATAGTGGCCCACTGGCCACAGCCAACTTAAACACAGAAGTCACTGGGAGGGGCTGCCACCCCCCTCCTGATGCTGGGCAGTCTCCGCCTGTCCTCTGGGCCACTGTAGATGCTGCTGTCCACTCCAAAGCCATTTCCTCGCTCTGGCCAAGTGCCAGTCCGCCTAAGCGGGGAGGAGGGTGGTCTCCTCTCATTAGAACGTGAACTCACCAAGGACAGGGACCTCATATATATTGTTCACTATGTATGTCCAGCACCTAGGGCCATGCATAGCCATAGGAAGTACTCAATAAGTATCTGATGAATTAATAAAAAATTCATAATTCATAATTATGAAAAAATTCATAATTATTATTATATTTGCCTCTTTATCACTGGATCAGAGAAAAGGTCACACTATGACCTTTTACTGAGAATTGACATAAAATTCCATGTAACAACTTTAGAGGACGATTCAAACATTCCATAGCAAAGAACAGCTAGCCACCTGTCGAAATCATATGCAAGGTCACAGATTGACGGGTATGACGCTGTGTGTCCAAATATTCCTACATTTAGCCTTTAAGTTATGCAAAGATGCCCATTTTTTCTTCTGAGATTAACTTCTATGATATACTACACTGTTCTGCTTCTTTTGTGTAGATGTTGGACATGCTACGTTACTCCACTGTAATACGGTTTACATTATTACTGGGCCTAAAAAATTACCCCAATAACTTGATGTGGCTCCCAGAAGAGTATCTCCTACACACAACACTCGAGCTACAGACCTTGCACAAGCCGGACTCCGCAGCGAGTAGGCGTGTGGGGTATGGAACATGTGGTTCTGGATTTAAGCTCTTCCACAGCAGCTGGGTGACTGTCGACAAATTACTTAACTACTCAGTGCCTAAGATCTCTCTTACATAAAATGGGAATAACAGTACCTATTCATAGCTTTGTTGTGAAGATTAAAACACTTAGAAAAATGCATGGCCCATAGTAAGTACTTAGGTGTTGTTATTACGGTAATAACATTACTACAATTTCCCACTGCTACTGGATTCCCACCCCACGCCAAACTGCTGGAAGGCTTCCTCAGTTACTCTCCCTTTACTGTGGCACGGTTATGCTCTCAGGTGTTACTGAACCAGGCAGCCCTATTTACATCAATGCTATTTATTTGTCTTCTGTCTTCTCATCATAGCTTACTGTATTTTTCTCCTCGTTTCAGATTTTCTGCTGTTCAGCAAACCAATCACCAATTCCTGTTGCAAATTTTACTACTCTTTTTCTTCTTACCGTATCCCTCTTTCTTTATTCTGCTTTCATTCTAGCCAGTGCAATTTGATGAGTTTTACATTAGCAGGATTTAGTTCTCTGTTCAATGGAAATGTCCCTGTTTTCAGTAGGGAAACCAGCCAAACACCGTACGCTACTTTCGAGTCTCCACTATTCAGTCAGGGACAGGCTGGTATGAAGAGAACTTTCCAGGGTTAACTAGACTCTGGGCACTGGCAAGCGCTCTGTGGCTGTTACACCATCCCACGAGGTGGGTACTGGTATCCCACTCTGACAGACGAGGAACTGGAGACACTTTGCTAAAGCCATGCAGCTAACCGACGGCAGACGCAGGACCTGAATCCCAACGCGGGATGCACCGTGGTGGGGACAGGGAGCCATGTTGTCATGAGACATGAAGATCAGGTGGGGTGAGAAACACATCTCAGCCAAAGACATACCAGGTGCAGAGGCTCCAAGGCAGGGGTGGGCTGGGCCATTTCAAAGAAAAGGGAGAGGCCAGTGGGCTAGAGAAAAGTGACTGATCAGGAGAAGCAGGCTGCGACCAGATAAGGCACAGCTGGCTGGGCCACATCAGACACTGCTATAGAGCAGCAAGGAGGCAAACAGGGAGCCCCAGGCGGGTGCTACAGCAGCAGTCATGGCAAGAGGTGACAGTCACCGCTGAGGCCCTGGAGGGCCAGGATACATGTCAGCGGCAATGTCGACAGGACTTGCTGATGGACTGGATATGTGAAGGGAGAAGAAGATTGAGAAATCAAGGGAACCTCCTGGGTTTTCAGCTTAAGCAACTAAGTGGGAAGGGAAGCGATTAACTAAAATATAGCAGACTAGACTAAGAGTAATACTGGGGTTCGGGGCAGGGAGGAGCTGTGAGATGGGGAAGAATCATGAGTTCTGTGTTAGGCATATTTAAGTCTGAGACACTGACAACACATCCAAATGGACATGTCTTATGCGGTTGGATAAACCTGGAGTGATCAGGGCAGCAGCTCTATATTCATTCAGAGCTCCCCAGCATATAAATAATATTTAAAGCCATGGACCATATATGTGATTCCTAAGAAGGAAATCTCAATAAAGAAAAGAACAGGTCCAAGACGGTGGCTGCGGCAAGGAACATGGCTCGATTCTTTCCTCTTCTGGCTGTCTGCCCACCCGCCAACCACCTAAACATCTCCCGGGTCTCTCTCCACTGTTCTCCATCCCCACCTTCGGCTAAGAGGAGTTTGACCCACCATCCCATCACTTGGATTACCAGTACAACCCCCACCTGGTCTCCCTGCTGACCGCCTGCATCCCTCCCATGCATTGAGTGAATACACAGCACTCCTCAACACCCTCCCCGATGGCTTCGATTACTCTCAGAATCAGGTAAAAATACCCTTTCTCTCAGCACACTGCTCCCACGTATTCCACGTGCCAGCCATTCCGAAATACTTTCTTGCCTCAGCGGCGATGAAGTTCTACACCAGCCTCCAGCTCCTGAGTGAAGAAGTCACTTCCTCGAGGAAGCCTCTCTGGCCTCGAGTCGGGGTGAGCCCCACAGAGCATCCTGGACTTCCCCGTTATGCCACTCACCCCACTATAACGAAATCACTTATTTAGGCTGCATCTTCCTTGCATCAGGTGAAAGTTAGAGAAAACGCTGGAGGACAGGAAGCCTGTGCTTGCTCACACAGGCAGACCAAGTGGCTTTCTGGCCCGCAAAGCGGCTGACAACGAAAGGGCTCCTGCACCCCAGCAACACTGGCAAAAACAGTCCAAATGACAGGGACTGTTTGTTTTTAAGAAACACATTTTGTTTTTCTTTAGGACATATAGCACCATACCAAACCATTAATAAGACACCAGTGTTCTCCCCCCTCACGATCCCTTCATGAGTTACATTTTGGGGTCACTCTCTCTGTTTTTATAAAGGGATGCTTTAAGAAGCAGCCTTATAAAATCCTAACACTGGATTCTGAACTATCATTTAGTATCCTCTACACAGAGCTACACATGAGAGATGGTTTAGATCTAAGTGCTGGGAAAATCCTTTATATTCTTGTGTTTTTTCCTTTTGGTAATCTAACCTGCATTATCAAAAACGTCTCTGTTTTGTTTCGGTGCCCAGCCAAGCAGGAAGTCAAGTCTGAGGGTGGATGACAGCACCTGGATAACCCATCACAGCTCGGCTGTGTCCCGTTTTCCTCCTCTCTGTCTTCCCATCCACTCCTGATGGATCATCGGTCTGGATTTGTGGATGCGCATTTATCCCCACCATTCCTCTCTTAGACGTACGTGGTGAGCTCCTCCAGTGAGGTGGGGTAAAATAAAATATGTACAGGGCTACTCAAAAGTAATACTTGTTCTCTAATAACTTTGAATTTTAAAATTTTAAGAAAATAATCCAAACATCCAACTAACATTTAAATTTTAAAGTAATGCCCAAGTCATGTAATTAAACATATATTAGTAATTCATGACAAAACAATAGATCTGAATTCATACCGTGTTCTGTGTATACCATTTCATGGAGAAGGGGCTGAATTTGTTCTGCTACTTCATCTTCGATATACCGGGGTTCTAAAATAATTACAAAACATAACTAAGTAGAAAAATTCAAACATTGATGCGGAACTCTAACACTCAAACATGGCATTTATGCACAGCCATTAAAATGAATATATGTGGCTAAGCAATTATGAATCCTTTTTATATCGGTTTACCATGTTTTTTCCTTTGTTGACAACCATGGTAGATATTGTAAATTGTTTTTTTTTCCGGCAGATATAAGTGTTAAAAGACTTCCAATAAGATTTTTAAAGAAAGAAAACTAATTCAGGCTCATATTTTTATTTTAAATAAAAACCTCACAAAGAGCAAAATGGTTTTGGTTTATAATTATTAATAATACAATTCACACTAATGGTAGAATAAAGTGGGAAGGACAAGGCTTTCATAAAGAGAAGTACTGGGAACTAAAGATAAAAATCCAGATGACTAAGTCAATATAGATTGAAGTCTATGGTCAACCACCGCATTCCCTGACAGGAGGGAAGCCACCCGTGCTGGTGTGAGGACTGAGGGTGCTCAGGGTTGGCCGACCGCTCCCAGATGTTGTCAGGAAGACCCTACATTGGAACAGACAATCCCTTCAGCTTTGGAGAAACACCTCTGACAGTCAGATCCACAGATTCAAATAAATGTGAATTACAAAAGCGAACACTGACGAAGACATTCCGACAGCACAACACTGTGATGCTTATCAGATCATCAGACTCACCTGCAACATGACGCAGGAACAAGAAGCTATAGTTACATTGACACCGTTATAAATTCTCTAACAAACATACTCTATGTTCAGGGAATGCAAGTGTAGCACCAGATTTGGTATCATAAAGGCTGCCATGTGAAGTTATGTCAGTGACATCACTTATTTACAAAAGCTAATCTTCCGTGACAAAAATGGAAGAAGTTACTTCGAACTTCAGGCAGGGAAAAAGTTTAAATATTTAGATATTTCTACTATGCTAATCATACTACAAAACCATTTCTAGAGCACAAAAATGCCTTCTATTTTTATAGATGTTTATATTTCACAAGGCACTTTTATACATATTCTCCTACAACTACAGAAGAGTCTGCCAAACTCCTTTCTTCCCTCATCCTCTCAGGATGCCTGTGTTAGCTTCCTACCTGGACGCCCCGTTTCACAACTGCTCAAAGCACCATCCAAAGAGAATATAATCCGAGTTACTGGAAGTGATGCACTCTGCTTTTTTGCCTAACCCTTCAATGGCTTCCTTTGCCCAAACAGGTGAAAACCTAAGCTCGTTGGAAGAGAACAGAAGACCTCCACAATTGAGCCCTCAGAGACTTCTCCAGAATCATCTGCTACCAGCGCTGGCTTTGCACTTAGTGAGTACACCACGCCATTTCAACTTTCCATGATTTTGTAAGCACTCCTCCTCACCCCTGGAAAGGGTTAATGGAGGCAGAAGCCAGACAGCAATGGGTTAAAGAATGAATTTTTTTTTTTTTTTAGTGTAAAGTAAAATTTGAGGTGCTAAATCCAAACACACATTTAAATGTGTGTTAAAAAAAAAAGAGTTGAAAAAATTCACTCCTTGTTCCAGTGCCATGGTACAATTATAGCAATTCTACAGGAATAAGAAGGAGACAGTAAACTCTCCTAGGACTATGAACTCAGCAAAACTCAGAGCAACTCAATTATCTTAAAAGGAAGGAAAATAAAATATTATTCATCAATACACAGTGATACAATCAGCCTAAAGTACCGTGCAGGACCCAGTACTTAGGCTGCAGTAAATATGCAGTGTCATACCTAACACTTCCAATAGGTGGCAGAAAGAAACTAAAGTTCTTGAGAACTGGGTAAACGAAAAATGTGCAGAAACTAAATAGTACTTTATAATAACCATAAATAAATGATAGTAATGGATTAAAATTTAATTTACTAATTTATTAAAATATTTCAGGATCTTCCATCCTATGGGTCACAGGCCCTTGGGTAACTATGGAGACACTTGACCATGCAGATGCAAGACAGGCTTCACAGAGGATCACAGGGAGGTCTGGGACATCTTCTGATGTGGACAGGAGACCCTCATATAAAAAAAGACTGAGAATCCACTAGATCTACTCTATTAAGTCGTGTGACAAATGATGACACTAGTATATAACGTGTGTACTTTTACTTTCAATGTAATAAGGTACTGTAGTGCTAGAATGGGAATCAAGAAACATTAACACTCAGCTCGTGATGGTCCTGTGATCTTAGACAAAGAACAAATGCTGTGCCTAGGATTCTTTATCTCTCAAAAATTAAAACTATCCTGTATGAATTTTTACTAGAAAAATTTTGTTTACTGTAAGATTTCAGAAGAGAAGAAAAAGTAGTTCAATATTATGTAAAAATGTCAAACAAATTCGGGGTAAAAAATGATTTTGTAAACTGCAAATGGGATACCTGTCAGGCTAAGGCATGTCCCAGTGAGACTTCAAGGACGAGGACAACTTACCTGCCCTCACAGGAGCCTCCATCGGGTCAGCATATGGATCGTCCTCTTCTGGTGTGACTGTTGGCTCTGAAGTAGATCTTTCTTTAAGTCCTGCATTTTTTATTCACAAAGTTAACTTTTATTTTTTCGTTTTTTTTTTTTTTGCTTTTTTATGACATACTAATCCAGGAAAAATAATATTTTCAAACAATGAATCCATAGTGCAAGCCATGCATAGTTTCTAATAGTACATGCTAAAAAATTGAAGTAGGAAAATATTAATAGCTTGCTCTTTAATTTCACATGGGCCTTTAATATCTTTGTCTAGGTTAGCCTTTCACTTAAAAGTAAAACAAAAATCATTGTTTAAATGTTCACAAATCTCTAAAATACAGGCATGTCTAAACTTACCAAAAGAACTTCAATGAGTTCAAGCTCTTTTTGTGTTCATAAGTTACTAATTAATTCCTAAGTCCTGAAGTTTGAATTCAGCAATGAGGCAACTCATTGCTCAAGATATACTTGAACTTTCTGTTATTCAGGTACATTCCAAATTTTGATTTATATATAATTATTTATTCTTCTTGAAAAACAAAAAATGGTTCAAAATAAGAAGAAATCATACATAACTCACTATTTACAATCTTCTAAAGGTAACACTAGTAATCACGTTATTTTATAACAGCTAAAAGATGTGAAAAAAAAGTTCCTTTTTTTAATCCTAAGGAAAATAAGACATCAGGGTAAATTAACATGAAAACTAACTTTAAAGTCAAACACCAGTCTAAAATCCATTACGCTAAGTTAGTTCTTTGATATTTTATATGTGAATCATTAAAAAATATCCTCAATTAAATACAACTATTTAGAAAACTAAGCTGGGTTCAAGAGTCTGAAGATTCCATTTACTGAATCCTGGGCTCTTTAAGACGGCACGTCATTAAGAATCTCCTACCAGGAGCTGTCACTACAGGGAGCTGCTGTGCACAGGGACAGCCTGCGGCGGAAGGGCCAAGGCAGATGTGAGAGGCAGTTTTCTAATCTTAAGCACCTTTGCACAGCTCTTCGTGTACTATTGTGGTCTGGAAAATTCTCATTTCAATCTCTTTCTTTTTTGATTCTCGTTTTTCCTTTTCATTCCCTTTTCTATCTCTCTTCATTTTTCTCTTAATGAAAAAAACACTTTCACATTCTTCTTCCCAAATCTTAAAGAGACAGCGATAGAGACACACAGGAACCCTCCGCGTCACTTGGATCTCCTCTAGTTACTATTTCCAACACTACTTCCACACAACACCTACCACTAGTACACCCAACACATGACACACACACTTGTGTTCTACACCTTCGTGGCCTCCAACTGCAAGTCAGATTCCAAAGAGATCACACACAAACATCCACAGGTCCTCACAGTTCAATTTCAGGGGGTGGGGAGTAGGGATGAAAGCCTAGTAAAAGACATCGCATTTCAAATTCAAATGCAGGGCTGCCCTGCCTGTTCCCACTTAAATAATCCCCTCTTACATCCCTCAGGAATCACTGCTATGGAACTACTCATTGCCAAGTTCGACTGAATAAACGAATCTGTAGAATCAAGTAATTTACCTTTGCACTCCTGGTACCTCAGCTAACATCTGACACACACAGCGGTTGCTCAGTAAACACCTGCTGAAGGGCTGAACGCCCCGCGGTGTGACTGCTCTGCTAGCGCATGGGGGCAGAGGTTCCCTCCAGGGCTGGGGCCCCCGAGCTGCACTGGGGGGCTTGGGGTTCTGGAGCGGGAAAGAGGTTCACATCAATTCTCTACTACCCTTTACCAGAGATCCGTATCTCTGCTACGACGTCCACCATTTCAGTACCACAAGCCTAGTTTGCCTGGGACAGTCGCAATTGTCCCAGTGTCTGTTGTCCTGCAATCATTATTTCACTCTCAAAAGTACCTCAGTTTGAAGGCAAACTTACAGGGTCATTCATTAACCTGTATGTGGCAGGCTCTACAACTGTACTTCATGTTTAAGTAAGCAATGAAATATTTTCCTACCAAACAATAAAGATTTAAAATGCCTGAAAACCCCATTCTTTTGGATTTTGAGAAAGGTTTCATTTAGAAAAAAAAATTCTAATGCCAAAGTATTTGAGGACGATTAGTACACCAATATTCAGAACACAATGCTGCTGAAAGTCAGCTTTCTCGAAAGCAACTGGAAGTTATGTCTCTAAAATTGAAATTGAAATTGCCAAATGTAGGAAAAACATAAAAACGAAAGCGTGTAACAGCAGAAAATATTGAGCATCTATTTTTTTCTGTCCAAAGTGGCAGATGAATTATAAGCTTATTAATACTTGGTCATGGCTATTTCCAGAGGTGAAATCAGCACAAAAATAAACAGTACTGTAAGCCTCAAAGAAGCTGAGGATCACATTAATACATCTCCTTTCCCAGACTCCTATAAACTTTAAAAAATTTAATTAGAATTGCTTTAATAACCCATATGGAAAAATTTGGCTTACAGGCTTTTATTTTGGTGTTTCCAAAAAACTTTTTGCTACCCAAACTCATTTTCCTTCTAAGATTTGAGGCAAAAAATAAAAATTAAAAGAGAAAAAAATACACATAAGGTCAACTCACAGTCAAAGGAATGTCTTTCAAACTGGATTTATTTTGAGGTACAAATGGCAAGGAAGCAACAGTGAAATAAATGTTCAAACTTGTGTTATGAAATGAGATGTACCAGTTTTGATGTTCCTAGGGCTGCATTTAACAAAACACCACCTTACAACAGCTTGAGCAAGAAGGAAATTTATTCTCCTACTAAACAGGAAGCGCGGAGGAAGGCTGGCTGGCTCTCGGCCTGGCTTCATCCTCCCGCGGGCAATCCCGGCTCTCCTCACTGCAAGATTCTCTTTCAAACCAGATGATGTCCAGAAGCAAAAGGATCACCTCTTGCTCTGCTTCTTTCTTAGACTTGAGGAAATCTTCCTAGAAGTTCCCAGCAGTCCTCCCTTTCAGTTTTAACATTCAGAACCAAACCCACTTCCATTTCTAGGCTGGCGAGAGGAACAGGATGGCCACCGCTGCCTCACAGCCACGTCTAGGGTGGCATGAACGCTGCACATCCACCACAATGGCCGCGACGTGACTCAGAAAGTAACTTGATCTCCTTAAAACATACCTTGCTTTTAGTTCTTTAAATTCAGAAATTAAAAAACATTTGCATTTAATAACTATATAGTTGTTCCTCTAATTTTAATTAAAATCAGAAGAAGCTACAAAAAGTGAATGAAATTAGTACTTTAAATCAACCACTCATAGCAAATTGGATAACTGACACAGATACCTGCGCCCAGGATTAGCTTACTTTATTCACTGCTGCCCAACTACCCCTGACCATAATGGGAAAGAATCAATGTATTTCTTTCCATGAGTAAGTCATAGTCGTGTACTTATTGAATTGCACGTTGCATTCATTCATTCAACAAGTATTTATTTAGCACCTAATCATGCAAAGCACTGTTCTACAGTAAAAGAATATACAATACCCCTGTCTTCCAGAGGGAGAGATCAATTTAAAAATAAGACACATGAGCTATAGATAAACGGTATGGTCTTGGGATAGGGAGGAGGTTAAGGAAAGGGAGGGGCTGTTTACAATAAATTGGGGAGGGAAGGACTCACTGATAACATTCGAACAGACTCCTGAAGGAAATCAGGGATGGCTGTGTAAGTTACACTGGGAAAGAGCACTCCAGGTAATGGGAAGAGCATGTACAGTCATTCGTCCCTTAACAACACGGATACATGCTGGGAAATGCGTCATTAGGTAATTCTGTCATTGTGTGAATATCACAGAGTGTATTTACACAAAACTAGAGGGTATAGCCTATTATACACCTAGGCTATATGGTAGAACCTATGTTCCTGAGATACACATCTGGACAGCGTGTTCCTGTATTGAACACTGTAGGTGGCTGTACCACCATGGTATCTGTGTAACTAAATACATCTATACATTAAAAAAGCACAGTAAAAAGATGGTATAATCTTACAGGACCACTATCGTATACATAGTGTGTCATTGACCAAAACGTTATGTGGCACATGACTATACAAAATTCCTCAGCTGGGACCAAGTCTGCTGGGGGGAGGAGCCAGGTGACCAGTGCCACAGAAGAGGAGTGAGTGGGGGTGTGAGCATCACAAAGGCCTGGGACACTGGGTCACAAGGGCTGCGTTCTGAGTGTATAGGAAGGACTGACTTTTCCTAACAGTTGTAAGAAAGCTGCTCCCTTAACAAAATCTGGAAGAGAATTATAAATTTACTTTGATTCATAGGATTTCATACACCTAGCCCACAAAAAGCTAGGATTTTTTTAAAATTAGTTTTTTAATCTTTGGTTTACTAATTCAGTGGTGTACAGACTGAGGTCGGGTGAGGTGACTCATGCCTGTAATCCCAGCACTTTGGGAGGCCAAGGCCAGAGGATTGCTTGAGGACAGGAGTTTGCAATCAATGGTGTGCAGACTGATGAAAATTTCGGTCTTACCGATCCAGGTTACTCCAGCTACGGTTATTCACGAAGGTAAGTGCTCACAATGGCTACTGCTTCAATTGCAAGTAGTCTGGCAGCGTACAGCAATATACCCCAAGAATAAGACTAACAGGTACATGAAACTTGAGAAATACTTGGGGAAATCAATACACCAGAAAGGCACACATACTAATTGACCACGCCAATCCTTGTTGTTGTTTCCGGTTTGTATAAAAAGTGAATATAGATCTTATTCAGTATACCAACATAAGTCCCAGAATGTATCAAAATTCCAGACTACCAGAAACTAAAAGCTGCCCGGTGATATACAGTAAGGGCCATTCCAGATTCAGAGAATCTTTACATGACCCAAGATGGACAAATTTCAGGAAGAAAACATAAGCCACAAAAAAATTAAACACTGCAGGACCCCACAAAGATTGGAAGGAGTGGACTCATTTTAACATCTTGCAAAGCACAGTTAAACACGACACAGCGTGTAGGAGCTTGGGCACTTGAACCAAGCAGGCCATGTGAATTCCATCTGGAAGTTACCATGGCCACAACTTTGGTTTCCGCAAATACAAAAAGGGGATAAAATGGTAACCATTAGAACGGTTTTAAGAACTAAATAAGAATTTAAATCCAGGAAATATACACTTTTAAAAAACTTATTTTTTCCTTTATTTCTTCTAAAGAAACATATTTATGCACAAACCCCCTTTTTTGCGCACGTACTCACACACACAGCAATATAAACACAGTTACAGGCAATTTCCAAGGCAGTTAAAACATGCTACAATTACTGAGGAATCTTCTGAGTTTTCTTTTTTTAAAAAAACATTTTTCTTCTTTCTAATGTTCTTCAACAGTATGTACAGACCTGAAATATTTGTAAATGAGCTGTTTGTATGTTCACCACTCAGTAACCAGGCGCGGGATGCCTACTGTCAGTCACTAGGCTAGGCACAGGAGATAAATCGCGGTCTAGCAGCGAAGTCCAGGAATGAGGCAAGGTGGTGAGTGGGACAACGAAGCACGCAGAGTCCAGCCACCTGGGAGGATCAGAGACACCTGGGTGCAGCCACAGTGACCGCGCTGGGTCCTGCAGGAGAGGCACAGGCAGCCCACCGCACAGGGCTGGCGTACTTTTTAGGCAGAGGAAAGAGTGAGCAGTACTGACAACGGCTCCAGTTTCATTGTTTTCTCCCTCAGCCCGTGTCTGTTTCACAGCATTTCACTGCCGGGACTACAGCCACCGCCATCCCTTCTGTCTCCAGTGCCTCGCCGGCCCCGCACGCTGCAGGTACTCAGGAATATTTGTTGAATGAGTCAATAAATGGCAACTGCACACATAGCATGTGGGTGTTTATACAATTATCAAAAATAACACAAAATCTTTGAGTTCAGTGTAGATCTTCCTCCCCGAATCTCTTAGGATATAAGAGAAGAAATGCTTTAGGCAAGCTGTAAATGAAAGGCAGACCTCCGTGATGTGCACACACCTGACTCCATATGGAGCCATAAATAGATACACAAAGTGAAATCAAATGAGGTATGAAATGAGAACAAAGAAAAGAACTAATGGATGACTTACTACTGTGTGGGGCTTACAGAGCTCTTACAGAAATTGGTTTCTATGTAAAAATGACAGCCAAACCAGGAACGAACATCTAGTTCATGCAATTTTATCCTTAGGCAAATGGAGAAGGAAGGGTAAGAGATCAAAGATTGTTAGTGAGGATTCTTTCAGATTAACCTGAACAAGATTTTCACAAAAATGACTCTGTGGGTCTGCTACATAACACTCACCCTTTAATTTCCTAATTAACAAAAACTTTCCCTTAGAACAGGGGGAAAGTGGAGAGAGCTCAATAAAATAAACCTAACCTGCCTGATAACCACAGGGTAGTATTTATCATTATGCTAATATTCTCTTATATTCTTTCAATTGTCTATAATTATTGCTGACCAAGAGTTGGGACAAGATCTCTCTACTCCCCATGGCTTCCTAGTCTGATATATCCACTTTGGCCCATCCCATGCAACCCTGTATTTGGGCAGGGGCAGAAGTAGGAATGGGATGGGGAAAACAAACTCCATAATCTGCCTGCTTTCGGGGCAGATGAAAAGTGGTGTACAAACATCCACTGTGTCAGCCTGCCCTGCACCTATTCTTCCTTCTTCTGGGAAAAGCACATTAATTTGGGGAAACTGCTTTTCCTTGACACATTTTTTTTCCCAATATCCCATTTACTTTCAGAGAACCCTTTACCCAACAATTTTTAGAGTGGGCACTCACATGGCTCAGCTGCCAATCACAGCTTTCTTATTCCCAACCTCATAAGGATTAGGGTTGAAGATGAGCATATGAGACACTCTGTCTAAGAAGGAAGCCCACATTCCTGGAGAGTCGAGAGACAAGAAAGAGACTGAGAACATTATTTGAGCACCTAAATTCAGCATAACAAAAGAAAAAAACCAAAACTACTCCTGGGCTTTACAATTACGGAAGACAATCAATGATTTTTGTCCATGTAAACTAATTTGAATAGATTTAACACCATGGACAAAACCAAAAGGATTCTGGAGAATATTTACAAGTAAAACTTAATATGCTCCTATTATCCTGTGGAAGAATGATAAATACCTTTTTCCAGTGAAACATAGGTACAATGACACTTGCAGAACTAGATGTTAGGGATTAAATAGGTTTTTGTGGACCAGAGCAGAAAATCTCTAAGGACCATAAAATCAGATCTATGGAAAAATGTTCTCTGAATATAAAACAAACCTATAAATATGTTTTTCACAATTAGATTATTAAATTTCTCAATTGTACCATATTCTTAAGACTGCAGTTTACTTCATAATTTTTTTCTGACCTTTACATTTTATATCTTGTGTTTTCATGTTGCAGCAGTATCCTTTAAAAAAACTAAGCATTCTTACGGCTTTACACATATGTGACATTTATAATTATTTTCATTTGCCCTCTCAGTGATCTCAGCAGAACACATCAGGGTCCGGTACATCATTTCACAAAGACACATTCATTACAAAGGGTAAAGGACTTAGGTTATCCCACAAATACTCGCGACAAAAGCAGGAGTAAGAATCACAGTTTCAGCGTTTCCAGATTTTTAACCACTGACTGATAAGGGCTTGGTTGAACTATTACCATTATTCTACCAAAGAAAAAGGGAAACTGAGTGTCTAGCAATGTGGGGCTGATTACATACACGCAACATCGCTGGTTCTCACAACCACCCTCAAGGACAGGTTATTATCTCCAATATACAAACGAGGAAAAGGACCATTTTTTCAAGATGCATTTCACAGTGAAATATTCTGAGTAATCAATTTTGAGAATTATTACCAACAGACATTAACAGGAGAAGGAATAGTTGAGGACTGTACAAGAGAAAGAACCCAAAGTCAGGAGACATAGTCTAAGTCACCACACCCATTTCATGCAAAATGACATTACAGTTTACTTAAAATATTTAAAATTAAAAAATCATATCTGTTTACTCCCTTTTTTTTTCATGGAAATGTCTATAGGGAGTCTTTATTATCTAAGTAATCATTATGAGAATTTCTGAAGTTACAAAGTTGCACGGCTAAACAGGTCATAATGTATTTTCTATCAACCAACTACTTACAGAATTAAGTAGTCTTCCTGAGTTAACTCAAGCAATCATGCTGATTTATGTTCATTTCTTTACCAGTCTCTCTCTCATTGTGAAATGTTGATAGGATCATCTATATACAATGTCAATTATCCATAAAGTAAAACTGAAAGTCTCATTAAAAAAAATAAAAAGGTTTCAAGAAGGTGGTAAGGTGATTACAAGCGATGTTAAGAATAACTAAAATTCACACACAGCCATTTAGATATGAAACATAGAAGTTAGATATCACAACAAATGAAGAAAAGAGTTCAGTAAGATATTAAGTACTTCAAAAGAAAGTAATCTGAATATTAAAGGATAGAAAAAGATTCTTGGCAAAAGTGACAGGCACTCAAACATTTTCACAAAATTGACCATCTTAAAGATGACTGCGTTACTCAAATGTGTTAAGGAAAATTATGCCAATAATGTCATTTTTTAAAAACTTTAGGTATCACATCACAATGTAATTTAACTCAAAATGTTAGGGACATGAAAAACTAAACTTACATTCTTAGTATTTAATTTTAATTTTTCAGATTTTCCCTAAAACTGACTCCAAACTACTTAGTATTATGAAATCTTTGTCCCTGTTTTTAGCTGATGTACTTAAAAAGGATAATCTTTCTGGTTTTAATCATCCTTAGAAAATAGCATGAAATTGAACAATACAGAAATTACTTACTACTTCACAAAGAATGTAAAACTAAGAGTACAAGCATAATTTTAACTCATTAATCACGACAGAAAGCTTATCATGTACTAAGTTTTTAGTTGAATCTTAAGTATTAATGCAGTTGGATACAATCTGACCTGAACTTCAATAAAATTCAGTTGAAGCCTGCATTTACCAAAGGAAAGAAAAGGGGGAAAAATTAAATAAAGGAAGAGAATAAAGCAAGTCCCAGTCCACAAGTGCTCTTAAAACACCTTTAAATGTTTTAGTAGATGTTTGGAACACTTGAGCTGAAAGTCAAAGAAAAATCAATAACAGAACCAGAGCCTTTCAAAGCACTTTACTAAATAGCAACGATGCTTTTATGCTTATGCTGATTAGGTTATTCCAAAATGTTTTCACTCACTTGCTTAGAATCTAGCATTTACGTATTTTCTGCCCCCTAGCCACTGAACTTCAAAAACCAGGGTAAAAATTACAAGAATGCTCTCAGTAAATCCAATAATTCTCTGCCCTTCGAGAACAAAAAAATCTGTATAGAAAGTTGTACTTAAAATTTTGTATACACACACAAAAAATCAATCCATTTATCTCAGCAGCAAGATCTAACATTTTTGGATATATTTTGAAAATCTTGTTCACTTGTACATGTGTGGTGACATCTGTTTTGCTTCTCGTTCTATCCAGTTCTCAGTGAGAGCCTCCCTCTCCTTGTCCCAGAAGCCTTACATTTCATAGAGTTTGGATGCGACTTACTCAGCTCTTACCCCAAACCTCTGTGCACAGGATCCAGCCTGGGAAGACCAACTCATGCCCAGCTACAAAAACAGTCACAGATGTTCACCAGGCCTGGCCAGGCCGATCAGAATTCTGCCAGGGACTTCTCTTCCAGAGCCATCCCAGAAAGCTGCCTCTGCGCTGGGATTGGTAAAGCAGAGAGATGAGGCTGAGGCCTGCTGAGGGCCACTGTGGTCAACAATGGCAGCATCTCCATATAGAATAAAGTCAGGCAGAAACCAGCAGAGCCTCTATTTGAGAAGTGAGCCAGTGAGAGAGAGAGCGAGCTCTCATCACAGAGCTGAACGCCACATCTGTTCACCTGAAGCCCATGTCCCTGTATCTGTCAACTGAAAGAAGTAAAAAATTCCCTTTTTGGTTTACTGTGCTCTTGTAATCTATAAAAACAAGAGGGAAATCCTGACTAATCAACATATAAAGCTCTAAGTCATAACATATTACAAATTCTTTGGGCCTTAGTTTTTAAGCAATAAAATAATAGGATTAGATTAGATAGAGATACTCGATTAGATTTTCTCCAGGATTTCCCCCTTGCTGTATAATTTTGTTAGACGGAATTTTTGTCAACTAAATGTTTGTCTGATTTTAAAGAGTAAAAGGTACCAGCATATAAGAAAAAGGTGTACAATGCTTTTAGAAATATTTACACTTAAATTTACTCATTTCTGACATGAAATATCTTTAATTAGCCTAAAAATTTATATTTTTTAATCTCTTTATAGGAAAAGTAAAGATTTTTTCAAAATAACATCTTTGTGGCAGAACTTTTTATTCAAACAGTGATTTTAAAACTGTTGGATATAACAGTTTTATTTGTTTTTATTTGTTATAAGCATGGTTTTATAAATAATGAGGCTGTTCCTCTCATTATCAACTAACAGTCACCATTAGAGATTTAAAACTTCATGCACAGAATAGTATATACCATTTGTAGAAATATATTTCTTACTGAAATTTTATTTTATTAAATATTTTCTGAGAAGCTAAATTCTGATCTTTGGTTAGATCTCAAATGTGCAATTCCTTCGAAACAGTAAACAATTATAACAGAACCAAATATGAAAAATATATGCCATTCAACCAAAATAACTGAAAAACAGTGTGATATAAAATGACAGGACATCTTAATTTGAAATAATGAAAGCCTTTCTATAACTACTCTGAGACAGCAAACACATCATAAATAAGTGTTCTTAAATCAAATCCCTTTTTATTTATGGCTACATCCAGAGTTTCCAGAGCAGCATAGCTGGCACACAGTAGGCACTAAGTGTTTGTCAGAGGACAGGAGAAGGGCAGGGATGGGAACTGGCGGGAAAGGGAGGGGTGGCTGAGGAGAGGTCAGGGGTGAGGAAGGAGGGAAAGGAGAAAGTCAGAACTGGGGTTGGAGAGATGGGGAGAGGACCTGGATGAGCCTGAGGAAGGGGCGGCCCCTGAAAGATGGGGGCAGGGGGGAACTGGGCAGAGGAGGCAGCACAGGAGCCTGGGGAGGTACCCACAGAAGAGGAGAGGAAAACAGGGAACTGGGAAAGGAAAGGAGGGAAGAAATCAAAGGGCAAATAGAGAAAGAAGGTAACTTCTTATTTCCCCAAGTATTTAGCATACTGGAAAGAGTTACTCTGCATACAGATACTATTTAAAATCTTAATATTTTTATTTTACTCCAATGGAAGTATTCAATATATTAATAAATCCATTATAATTCATAGCATACACATACATTTATCTGATACATGATCGATAAATTAAAAATAGAACTTATTACACATTTTATGACTTTTTTTTAAAAGCTTCATCCTTTAAATTTAGAATCATGGACAGTGTATTTAAATTTCAAATTTACTTGCTGAGCACCAATAAACACATTCAATGGCTAATTCATACATATTCCCCAACCAGGGCGATATTAATTTTCTATGCCCTTTAGCAGCTAATCACGACGAAGAATATCACCACTTCCTGGGATGGTATGTCAGAGCTTTAGTCCTTTCTTTTCTGGTTATTTCCCTTTGCTAAGTGTGCGTGTCTGGTAGAACTTCTACTTTCCTTTCTGTCGTCTTTGTCTCGGGATGCCACTTTACTAGAAATATCCTTTATATTTGTTGACTTTTTCCTATTTTCCTTGGTTTTAGCACTTTTCTCTAGGTCCGATTTCTCCTTTTCTCTGTCCTTTTTCCCCTTAGGAGACTCTTTCCTGGATATATCTGCACCAGCAATTTTCTTATCTTTCCGGTCATCCTCCTTTTCTTTCTTCCCCTTTTTTCTCTCTTCATGCTTACTTTCCTTCCTTGACTCAGGTTTCTCTTTTTCCTTCTTGAGCTCTTCTTTAGTGAGTTCTTTAACTTTCAGGTTTTCCAATCAAAGGAAAAAATGTTTATTGATAGCATCTCTTAATTCATAGAACAGTAGGTTAGTGAAAAGGTATCGTCTGTTTATTTATCTCCCTACACACAGGAAATGCTCATTCAAAAAGTGACTTTACTTCACTAGAATTTAAGTTGGCCAAAAACAGATGCAAACCTCTATAAAATATCAACTATAAGAGAAATGCTAGAAGCTGGTCACATTTTTCCAGCGTCAAATATGGTATGACTTGTCATAAAAGAAGATTAACATGCAACATTATAAAAACGAATGCATCCATAAAGGTAGTACTTTACACAAAGTGCTAACAATTCACACTTCATAACTATAATGACATAATTAAAGGAACATTGGCAATGCAAGAATTTTTCATAACTCGTAAGTTTATATATAAGGATAATTAAAAAGTTTTAGCTCAAACAAAACATTGTATCCTTAAAATATATGCTTACAATCCTTGAAAACAAATATGGGCAAATGAAAATTAAGTATCATTTAATTTTTCAGCTAAATAAGCAAAAAACAATTTTAATGTGTATGAAATTTTAAAATCATTATCTATAATGTTTAAATGACAAATCAGAATTTTCTGCTCATATTCAATATCATGAAATTAGTATTCCTTTAAGTATGCTTCCCTGTTAGTTTATGCAGAGCCAATCAAACCAACGTACATGTCTTCCACATTTATGAGGATGAGAGAGCAACTAAACGGAACACACAGCTAATTCCAAATCTCATGGAAGATACTGCTTTCGACTTGCTTTACATAAAGTTTAATAGAACGGTTAGCAAAAGCTCTGAATTTCATCTGTTTGCACTCCTGCTAGGAAATTGTAAGGTGAAGTGTTTACTATACAATGCAGCATTTAAGCAGCAACAAAGAAAATGAAAGATTTCTTTAATGTACTAAAATGTGGAAGATGTTTTTACGCATCAAAATCATGTAGAACTCATACAGCACAAAATGTTATTCAATATGAGCATTGGATTTATAGTATTCACTAAAAGCAGCATTGTGTCTGTCTAGGAAGTCTAATAAATCTTGATTAACCAACAAAAATAACTTATAGGGTGTTTCTCTATTAATTGAACTTCCTAGTGATCAATGAAAAAATTCTTCAGTTCCTCCTGAAAATCTTATTAAAATCCAGTAAGAGGCTGGGCACGGTGGTTCATGCCTGTAATCCTAGCACTCTGGGAGACCAAGGCGGGCGGACTGTTTGAGCTCAGGAGTTCGAGACCAGCCTGAGCAAGAGCGAGACCCCGTCTCTACTAAAAAAAATAGAAAGAAATTATCTGGACAACTAAAAATATATAGAAAAAATTAGCCGGGCATGGGGCGCATGCCTGTAGTCCCAGCTACTTGGGAGGCTGAGGCAGTAGGATCGCTTGACCCCTGGAGTTTGAGATTGCTGTGAGCTAGGTTGACGTCATGGCA